>PVKM010049278.1:0-10975 GCA_004027735.1 Carollia perspicillata
GGGGCCACAGTTCAGCTAGGCAATAAAACGAAGAGCAGTGCACACGGGCCCTTTGTTTTCATCTTCCTCATCCCCTCTAGCACTGCCATGGCCAGTAACAAATGAGTACATTCTATTCCTCCTCTGGAAACACAAATTAGTTCAAGCACATGAACTTAGGTTCCTCCCAGAAACATCTGACAGGTCTTGGAAATGGTCACCAAGAGTTCCCTGACATTAAAGGACATAAATGGCAAAGGTATAAAAGTTTCACCAAAGAAGCAGTGACTAAAGCTTGGAAAATGTAGATATTGTAGATTAGTTTGTTTTCAGAAAGTTAGTAGAAATGATAAATGATAAAAGTATATTTTGTATGTTTTTTAAAAACTCATTTTATCATGACAAAGCGAAAGAAGGAGCATATTATCTTCATACTTAGCTTATAACTCTTACTCCCTATAAAAATAGGAATTTTGGCTTCTTTGATGTTTAAAATTGTCTCAAACTTTTCTGTTGCTCTTTCCACATAGGCAAAACGTATCTTGCTGTAAAGATAAAATTAAATCTATAAACAGAAGAAAAGCTTGGAACACATACCAAAAAAGTTCAAATCTTTATTTTTATAATTTGGGGAATTTAAAATATAATTTGGAGATAAAGGAGAGTTATTTGTTTTCTTCTTTAGTTGAAGCACCCAATGGCCATTTATTATTTGTATGCTCAGGCTTGTGATTTTGCAAGCAATTTGGCTGCCCATGTTTATTATTTATTCACTTGTTGCAAGTTCACCTGGGAATTTTCACTTTGAGTAAACATTACATGCATCACCCTCTGTCAGGTTTGGAGTTCCTTTTCCTATTATTCAATGTCTCCTTGCTCTTAGAAGTCAAACTAATTTAATCTCAGACCGACAAATCGCACACAGACACACACCACACACAACTTCGAGGTTCTGAACCCACAGCGCTGACATAGGATGGCTTAGTGGCATTACAGTCTGGCTCAGTGGATGGGCTCCGGAACCCATCTCTGCTTCAGATAGACTCCTGTGTAACCGCATTCACTGAAGTTGTCTAACTTACCACTGTCTGTGTCTTCTTCTGTAAAGCGGGCATAGTAATAACATCTAATGCAGAGGGTAATGGGGAGGAATAAATGGGACAATACCATGTGACTGGGCATCTTTGTATGCCAGGCCCTTAATGCAGCCAGTGCCGCTCTTGCTAGTTCACAGATGAGGTGACTGAACCTGGACTAAGACGTGCTCCCCGAGCTGGTCAGTGGGCAGGGCTGAAATTCAAACCTGCGGTGGCTGAATCCGGTGTCGACACTTTCCGCCAGACCATGTAATCCTGAGTTAAACCATATACACTTATAAAAAGCCTCGCTGAGGTCACTTTAAACACATGTACTCACATAGGCCTTTAGGTGATTTATTGCTCTTTGTGTCCTGAGATCCTAGCCAGACACTGTCAACCTCCTGAATTAGGATAGCAACATGAACCTCTGTCCCCGACATCTGGTAGGGGCCGAAAAGAGCTGGTGTTTGGAGGAGAGGCAAAAAGGTGAATTTAAATCTCAATTTGGAATTTTGGGAAAGAAACAGAGTGAATCCAAATGACTATGTTTTAAAAGTGTTTACAAACTCAACGTTTTATCCTATGAAGGCAAAACCTCACCAGTGCCTTGCTCCAGTTAGAAATGATTTGTTCCAACATGAGTAATGTTTGCAGAGTTGTAATCTTACATCTTATGTCCAATGTTGCTTGGAATTTGCATATAAAATTATCATAAAGATTCTATTAAAAAACAAAACAATAAGTTGGCTAGATAACTAGTGGAATGGTCACTTCAGGGACTGCCAAAAACAAAGGTTTTTTTGTGTGTTAATGTCATGCATGATGCATTACATGAAAACAAAGCAAGGTGAAACTTAAAAAAATGAATACTTTGTTCTCATATGCACCTATTAATGTGCACTCACAGACACCTATTTACATATGTATAGAACACTGCCTCTCTCTGAAAGGTGTGTTAAATAGCACATCTAATGGACTCTGGCTGAGTTCATTAAAATACTAAAGCCTGACTCTCCATGAATTATTGCTATAATAGTGAAGACGAGTGATGAGAAAGCTTATAAACAAAACAAATGATTCAGTTCAGCAAATATTTATTTGCTGAGCACCAACTAAATGCAGGCTCTTTTCTACACGCCTGGGGTACATGTGAACAAATCAGCCATAGTCCCCTGACCCTTTGGAACTCGTCTTCAAGTGCATTGTCATGATCAATCATTGTAGATGAGTTTAAAATGGGATTATATGTGAATACTTCTGAGATTCCAGGAGTGGTGATAAGCCTGGAATTTAACAATGGTTCATTCCCTCCCACCTTTATGGGCCACATGTTTGGAATGAGGAGAAATACGTAATTAATGTTCCCTCTGCTGACATCCTTGACTCGTGCTGCCAGCTGTGTTCTGGTCCCTGGACCCCGTCTCCTTTTAAGAAACCGGAGGCAGGGCCGGCTGGGAACCCTTAGCTGGAGCGTGGCCAACTCTTCATCCTTTGCCTGGACAGATCCAGGAGGACAGGGGAGGGGGCAGCTATTTCCTCCTGTCTTCTGGAAAGGACATGTGCACGGGCAGAGAGCAGAATCACATCACGAAGATGGAGCACGGCAAACTGTTATAATAAATGCATCCTTGGATTCTGCAGCATTGTGTATGAAACCAAGTGAGTCGTCTGTCTCTCCTTTCCTTTCAGGTATCCAAATGCTGCGAAGAAGTAAGGGATTATGTGGAAGAGAGGTCCGGGGAGGATCCACTCGTAAAGGGTGTCCCAGAGGACAAAAATCCCTTCAAGGAGCTGAAAGGAGGCTGTGTGATTTCCTAAAAATAAAATTTTAAAAATCTTTGGCATATCTTAAGCTTTAATGGCAATATTAATTTTTGGCCATGTATAATAATATTATTAAGCATTTACATGAATTTCTAAATTTCCAAATATAAACTTTTCATAAGAATTGAGATGTGATACTATTAAGTCTCTGTTTTTTAAACGTTTATTGAGTACAAGGTTTAACACATAATTTACGCTAAGTATTGATTGAGCCCTTTCTTTAACAATAATTACTATGTCTTATGAATAAGTCTGTATTATATGGGTTGCCAGCAGATAGTTAATGTTTTCTGTTTCTTCACTTCCCTTCCAACACTCCTAATATTCTACCTGGATATTGCATGGTTAGACTTACATTTTCCCGACCCTTCTCTCACTTGCCGAATTAGGAAGGCTATTCTTTTGGTTCATGGAAGACTTATCTTTGCAGAATGTGTGTTCTGGAGATTTTCGTGGTTCTGTTTTCGGTTTCCCTCTCTCTCTCAACCCCCAGGCAGCAGTGGTGGTTTTAACACAACCTCTCCCTACATCCTCACAGTTCTAGTTGTCACCAGTGATGTCCCTTTTTCCCCGAATGCCAACTGGATTGAGGCTTCAGTCTCTGGTCCCAGAGCACAGTGGATTTAACCAGCACCAGAAAAAGGATTAGGAGAAGCCGGAGAGTTCTGGCTCTGGCGCTTGACTGCCTAACTGACGTTAGGTAAATTACTTAATTTTTCTGAATCTCAGTTTCTTCTACTGTAGGATAGGATAATAATGGTGCTATCCCCTTTTTCATGGGGATTAACTGTTATACTAGGGTGACTATAGCATTTAGCATATAGCCTGGCACATAGTAACACCCACTAATTAATATTATTATTAGGAAAGGAACTAGACGAAACGTCCAGAATCCTTTAATGAGGTAAATGCTATTCCATCAGTCCTTTTTCTGTAGCAGTGTAAAGGCAAGATGCTAGAAAATAGCTGTCATCTGCATCGTCCTGCTGATGGGTTTCCTCCTGGCATCCTACTGAGTTTGCCCAAGCCAGATTCCACTCCCTTTGTGCTGACGACTAACACCTCTGCTTCCACAACAAATGACAAGTGTTAATGACCCCAACAGGTAAACTATTTTTGTTGTTAGTGTTTCCTTGTTGCTCTCTCACATTTACAGTGCTAGTTTTAGATATCCGGGATCAAAAATGCTGATGGGTCGTCACCCCTTTAAAAAGATTAGAATTATCTATTATTTGGTCTGGAAGGGAATCTGAAGGTCTGTTGTCCCAAGTTTGGCTCCTAGCACAGTGCCCGCCCACTCCGGCCACAGTACATGCTCAACAAAGATCTATTGATTCTTGTCCATCGCCTTCATTTTGGAATGAAGAAAATCAAGGCTTAGAGGAGTGAACGGGTGAATTTTTTAGGTCTAGACTCTAAATCTCTGGCTGAACGGTTAGCAACACACTCTACTATATATCAAAAAAATGCTTTGGGCATTAACGATTTCCAGGATATGCTGCTGGAGTCTCATTTCTTTTTCTTTGAGAAAAGCTCTTTATCCCCTTGTTTAAAATTACAAAAACCCTCTCCAGCCACCCTCCAGCACTTGCTATTCCCACTTTATTTTCCTCCATTGTACCCATTGCCATCTAGTGTATGTTTTATTTGTTTGTTTAATTGTGGTCTGTCTATAGGGAGTTCCCATGTGCAATTTAGTGTTTACTAAGTATTCCATATCTTATTTTCCTGATTAAAAAAATACAAAGTCTTCCCTGTGGAATTTAGTAACATGTACAGTCCTACCCCACACCTCTAGCTTTCATTTTGGAGCCAGACAACTCTAAATTAAAACCCTAGCTCACCGTCTTTCTAGATGAGGGCTTTAGATAAGTAACTTCAACTCTTTGAACCTCAGTAATTTTTTTATGTATGAAATGGGAGGGGGTAGGATGAATTGTTACATGAATATTTAAAATAACGAGATCGACGATGAGCATATAGAAGAACACTTAATAAATGTCCTCTATTATTATAAACCCTGTAGACTTCCTTTAGTCAACAAACTTAAATATGAAATAATCCCTTACATTACGTCTCAGCTTCCCATCTTCTAGGGTTCAGTCACACTAATCGTGGCCCCTGAGATGTTCCTCTACTCCATCTCATTTCAGTCTTTTGAAAACTTATTTTTCTTCCGAGGCTTAATAAAAACCATCTCCTTTGTCCCTTAACTTCATCCCAAGAGTATTGGATATCTCTTAAGTCATTTAACATTAATTCACTTTCTCTTATTATAATATGTATGGTTGTCTTCATTTCAATCATATATTGTAAATTCTCGGGACAGAAGTTCTGTTCATCTTTGAAACTGCCATACCAACTAATAAATTGTCTGTACAATCGAATTGACTTAATGTGTGTGATTATATTAAAAGGAGGCAAACAGTACTTTTTATACTGGATAATTCAGAAGTCTTACTGGCTTATTAATTAAATCAGTAGTAGGGTAAAATTCCTGCTGCTTCAAAATACAGATTAGCAGCAGGATTTTGAATAAGATAAAAATCGTAGGAAGGAAGCACAGAGAAAGATGGTCTGGGAAGAAGGAAATGAAATCATGACGGTCCCACTGCCTCCCATAGCTACAAGTGGCAGTGAATGCCTCTTCCTTTCCCCGCCCAGAAGTCGTTATTTCAGGGACATGAATTAGTAGGTTAAATGGAATGAAATAAAACTATAGGGAAAGAAAAACTACTTCAGGCATAGCCTTGGCATTTGGCTGTTTAACAAAATCTCCTGATATCAATAGTAAGAATAATTAAAGTATACACACTTACTATATTATTTGAGATGCTTGTACTTTCAGTGTGTTTTGTATGCATAGGTGAGTTTAAGTTTTAGTAAGAAAAACTCACTGTTGTTTTTATTTGGATTGATTGATGTTAGCAACATTTCAAAACAAGGCTAACATCAAACTTCCTAAATTCCTAAAAGAATGTGTTAACATGACGGAAACGATAAACTGAGTAATGAGACTGACCAATTGTATGCAATGAAAATTAAAGTCTTGTACGAACATAATTGATAAAAGAAATCACTTTGAGGTAACTGGTGCATCAGAAACGGATCATCCTGTGACTTCCCATTATCTCCATTAGAAAAAGACTCTTATGCACCTGGTCACATGAAATGAGTCGGCCTGTGGACACTCCCATGTGATAGTGATAATAAACTGAACCAAAGAACAAGTGAACCAAGAGTGCACGAAATGTGTGTTCAATACTTTCTTTAAAGCAACCACCATTTTAATGGCCCAAACAGTCACCATTTACTTTATAAATTTTACAGGAGCATAATTTGGGAGGTAGCCTAATTTATTCACACTACCAAAAACAGAAGCAGAGGGAATGTGTGTCCTGAAAGACTCACAAGATAAAATAAGAACCATGGTCTTTTTTGGTTCAAGTTAGTATAAGATCAACTTCCACATAATGGGCCTCAAATTTTTCTTACAGTTTTCTTTTTATGGATTTTTAACAACAGTTACTACATCAGAAAAATTATTTTTCCTTTTATTGCATTCCAAGGTAAATAGTTCATGGTTTTTGCTCTTTTATACTTTAAAAATGAAAATAACCACATTGTTAATGTTATTTTTATTAAGCATATTTCTTCATTTTTAATTTGTTTATGTAACCAGTGACTTTGAAAATTTTTCAGTTACAGTTGAAATACATATTAGTTTCAGGTGTACAACATAGTGAGTAGATACATATAACTTACTAGGAGATCACCTTAATTCTAGAACCCATCTGATGCCATGAATAAATATTACAGTTTTACTGAGTATATTCCCTATGCTGTTCTTTACATCCCCATGACTGTTTTATAACTGAAAATTTCTTTAAAACATTTGTTGAAAGATGGTAGGATAATAAAAGCTCATTTCTGATTACACTGGTCATTTTCACTGCAGAATGGTTTGTGCGCATATTATTTTGCTTACTTTTATTAGGGCTAATATATAGAACGTATGGAAAATGCTGAAAATACATTTGAATACAACCAATTTGGATTTTTTAATTTATCCAAAAAATTTGCTTATAAAATATTTCTGCAAGAATACACAAGAAATTGCTCACCATGGTTGCTCTCTAGGAGGTAAATTTCATGCTTGGGAATAGGGGACTCATTTGTGTGTGCGTGTGTGTGTGTTTAAGTGTTTTCATCATTTTACCGTTGAAAACCAAACAACAAGGCATTTTTTCAGAATTCTATGTGATCATGGGATTCAGCATTTTCCAATTTATCTGAGTTCAATCCATTTACTTAAGTATGATATCAGCATGTGAATTATTTGATAAGAACAAAACCTCAAAAAAAAGTAGACATATGTATTTTATCTCTAATTTAAGTCTCATAACACAAGGGAAGCAGTTAAAAAACCATTATGGATTTATAAATATTTTTTGCTGCTTGCAACTAGAGATTTCACAGGAAAGAAATTTCCAGATCAAAATAATGCTGTTTTTATAATTTGGAACAGATATACTCACATTAATTTACTTAGCCAACTTATTTAATTTGGACGCTGAACTCCTTTAATTTAGGCCACATTAACTACCTTCACTAATTCAGTTAAGCTATTTTTAACCAACCTTTTAAATTTAAGCAATGGGAAATTTAAAAAAAAAATTTGTTCTGGAAACATGTGAGTTTTACCTTGGCTCACTGCTCACTAACAGGGAAAACTCCAGCAGCTGACCTCACTGCTTTGAGTTTGGAGGATCCTGGAAGGTGTGGTATTTTTAATACAGAAAGAGAACCCCCTAACATTTTTCTTTGTGAAAGTGATTTATCAGATGTAGGTCTATAAATACAATTAGAAACAAAATATACCTTAGCTAATTCACCCCTCCCCTGTCCCATCACATATTTTACAAACTAGAAAACCGAAACCCAGAAAGCAATAAGCAACTTTTCCAAGGATGGCCAGTGTCAGAGCTAGGACTAGAAGCCGGGAGTACTCAGCAGGCAGAGCATTGTATTCTGAATGAACAAAACCTCTGCTCACGAAATGGGGAGTGGTTATGCATGTGTAAGGCTAACTACCCTGAAATTACTGCCTCCACTCATAACTTGAATTTGACCCTGTAAACAGTAGGTAATCCCTGGAGAGAAAAAGAAATATCTGACTGTTTGGGAAGGTATCTTACATTCGTGCTTTATTTTTCTTCTAATTTTTTAAGCATCACTAACAAGGTTTTAGTTTACAGTCCAAGAGAAGAAAGTTTATACTGCACGCGAACATTTTTCACCTCAGACACTTTTCTTGACCTTGCAAAGTGGCAGCTAGATGAATGTTGCTTTCTAGAAAGTGGAGAAACCAATACTACACAAATCAGGAATTAAAATTCTTGGTGTCAGGTGTCACCCAAAGGTTGGCAGATGGGTAATGGAGAACATCTTTGTGGGGGAACGCAAAACCTCCTGCTCTGTCTTCCCTGGCATCATCCGCTTATCCTCCAATCATTACAAAACACTCCCCTGAAGGAAGAATAGCAGCTCTGCTGTGGAGGAACCAGAGGATAATTTAATGTCAGAAAAGGCCCCTGCAAGTTGTGAGTAGTATTCATAAGTTCCCAGACATTCGACATACTGGTTGGCTAGACGTCTACAGATGTGGAGGGTGTTTCTGAGATCACAGCTGTTCCATACTCCATCTGGAACTTCTCTTAAGTGTCCACAGTTCCCACAGTAAATGTGTGTGTACATGGGGGAAAGTTACGTGCTGTATATTTTTGAAACTCTTGGAGAAGCGACAGGCCGTTATTTCCTGCTGGGTAGTGTCCTCATTTTCTTTCTTCATAAACAAAACCAGGATATGACTTGGGGAAAAAAGGGGGTGCGCGAAAAGCAAAACTTTTGATATTTCTCCAGGGAAGTGGGCTAGCGCAATTCCCAACACTTGGGCCCTAGCCCAGGCCGGTCCCCCGCGGGCGTGGCCCGGTCGGGAGCCGGGCTCGGGGCCAACATCCCCGCGGGAGATCCGGCAGCGCCTTTCAGGGTCCTTGGACTGAACCCTCCCCGGGATGCCTGGGACAGGCCTCTGGGAGTTGTGGGGACTCGCAGCGGATCAGGAGTTTTAAGATCCCGGGACGCTGGGCAGGGCTGGCGTAAGGGGAAGGTCCGGAGGCAGCTGAGCGCTCGGGACGCTGGGGACCCCCGCGCGGGGAGGCGGTCCCATCCTGCGCCCGCGGGCGGGGTGCGCAGGCACAGCAGTTATTTTGGGACTCGCCCTGGTCTGCTGCATTTCCAGCCGCTCCACTTCCAGGGCTGTCCCTGGGCCCAGGTCTGGGGCGAAGATGCCGGCCCTGCACATCGAAGATTTACCAGAAAAGGAAAAGCTGAAGATGGAAGTTGAGCAACTTCGCAAAGAAGTGAAGTTGCAGAGACAACAGGTAGGTTGGCTATCCCAGAATATTATTTCCTTCTCTGAAATAAACCAGGGTCAGCTTTCCCTGGTTTGCTGCAGTAAAACAAGTTGGCGCTTTGTTTTGTGTTTGCCCCTTCTCTTCAAGTAGGACTTTGGTGGTGCCCGGGAACTGCCAGTTGGTATGGGAAATCATAGGAGGTGAAGGAGAGAGAGGTCTGATGAGTAATTTCAAGCCAAATGTCAGAACATCTGAAGAGCCCAGACCAGGGGAAACAGACGAGAAATTTTGCCTGTTCTGACACAGTTGGTGTTAAAAACTCAAGCTGTAGGAAAAAGGCAGATGGCTACTTAGTTACTTCATCTTTTTCATTATGGAAGGAATGGTACCTGAAACATTTTTTAAAATCACAATTTAAAGTCTTTTTTAAAAATTTATTTATTTTCATTGTTGTTCAAGTACAGTTGTCTCCATTCTCCTGCCACCACTTCCCCCACCCCAGCCACCCCAATCTCCCACCCTCAACCCTACCATTTGAAGTCTTGAATTATGATATACCTAGTTTTAAATTTCACCACAGCTCTCCAGAGGGGTGTGATGAACAGTCCACTGGGGCTTGGAAGCAAAATATTGCAATTTCTGTTTTTATTTGTTAACCTCATCCCTTTATAATTTCCAGTTTATGTTTTATCAGTAATAACTGAGTAGAGTAGTATCTGTTTATTCATAAACAATTATACATATACTGAGGTATACATGGAAATTCTTTTTAGTGATCATGATGAAAAATTGTAGAGACCACCAAAGTGGATGACAAATTACCCCAGTGTTCAGAAGTCTCCACTGAAATTTGTTGGAAGTTTTGTAATTTTTTTACTTTACTTTCTTACCAGTAATAGGGAATGTCGTTTCTTCCTTTTTTCCTTTATCGGGCAACCTAGAGTCCGAGGGAGTAGGTTTTTGGATAGTTGTTTGTTTTTTTTTTTCATGGAAAAGATCCAGACCTTTCTCAACAGCAAGACAATTTAAACTGATTTTATTTCTCTGGGGTTTAATACTGGAAAAATTAAGAGAAAACAATGGAAGTGAAGCAGGCATGGTAAAAATGCTCACTTAACTTCCTGCTGTAGCGATGGTCGGTCTGTCCAGGACAAAGCCTTGTTACTCAGGATGCTCATTTTGAGTGATGTCTGGAAGAGGTAGGCTGTTTTGAGTTTCATTCTTGGTCCATGCCTTTCCTCATATTTAATCTGTCCCTTCCAAATCCTTACTCTTTCTAGATTTTGGAGTGCCAAGTCCTCTCTATCCATGTTGAAAGTTATCGTAGCTTTAAAAATACTGCTGTGTTTAAAGGGGAAAAACAAAGTTATGGAACCCAATGAACAGGCTGGTTTCTTGAAACTTGAAGGAACCGTCCATCCACTGTGTGGATGGCAGTGCCCTGCGGTAGAGCATGTGTTGGCCACTTAGTTTTTTTACACCATGATCCTTAGGGGTTACTTCTCAAACAGAGTTGCATTTGCTGAAGTAAAGTGTTATCTGCAGAGTTGGAATATCTTAATATTTGTACGGCTATGCAAAACTCACAGGGGAAAAAGAAGACAAACCTCTTCTAATTATTTAAGCTTCCAATTAGAAATTGGGGAGGGCCTGGATGCAGCTGACTGAAAATGTCCT
>PVKM010049279.1:0-10978 GCA_004027735.1 Carollia perspicillata
GCACACAAGGCTCTCACACACTCATATGCACACTCACATACATTTGTGCATGTGTAAATGCACACAGGCTTGCACTCGTACACACACGTGTATGGATGTGTAAGTGCACACTGGCTCACACTCATATATGCACTCACACATGTGTGTGGATGCACACACCGGCTCTCACACACACGTTTGACCTCCTACATCTGCTCATTTTTATTCCTCGTTCCCAGTCTTAAATTAGAACGGAAGTGGTCAGAGAAGCGTGGGGAGAGCAGCCCTGGGGAGCGTCCCCAAGTCTTGCTTCCTTTCTTGACTTCAACTTCTATCAGCTTTGAAGACTTCGATTTATTAAAACTTTCTGATACTCGAGGCCCTCCAGGGTCGATAATTCTCTTGGCCTAAGAGACACGGGAGCAAAGCTCAAATTTATTGTAAGTGTGCACAGCTGGCTGGGAAGCATCCTTTTTGGCAGCAGCGTTTTCTAATTACTGAAATAGAAAATGTGGAAAACTCACGTTTAGCCATTGGAAAGAACCCCCCAAATACATGTTTTGCTTTGTTCTTCCCAGAAATAAATGGAAAATTTTCCCCTGCCCTCTACTTTAAACTCAAAATGGCCTCTGGGCTATGTAATAAGAAGAAATGACATTTTATTTGAAAAATGACAACCAGATTTGAGGCCAGAAATAGACCTGTGCATCTCCTCTCCACCTCCTTTATCATCTTCATATTTGTTTGAAAAAATCAATACCTGCCTCTAAAACTCTGTGTTCCAGTGTGACTTGGTTATCGGTCAAAATACCCAGTATTATTGAGTGAGATATATTTCCATCTCTTTTTCAATATAAGAAACTCTATTCACAAATTTCAATTTACTACTACTCACATTCGGTATCACCCCATATTTCTGCTAAAATTGTGTATTCATATTGTGGCCAAAAAAATCATTAAGAAAAGAGCAGCACCTTCATGAAGAAATTATGTCCCATGGGTAGAGACCACTTCCTTCCTGACACAGGGCATGAACCACATCATGATTAAACCCTTACTATTTGAGTGCAAGAAATTATTACACATTTTATACTATGATTATGTCTGCCTTGGGTCAGCTACACGATTTATTCCTTGTGTGCAACTGGACGTGACTGGACTCACAATGAGGAGGAGAATGTATCTCTTTGGGGTCTGTACTCTGATTATTCTCGGACCTTGCTTTGTTTTCCTGCTTGGTGGACACATATCCTCAACAGTTGTTAGCGTAGACACACTGTTCCATTAAAGGTACTATATTTGGTCTCATTGTTGAGCATGCCAACTCCCCAAAGGACGACTTGCCGTAAATAAAGATTAGAGCCAAGCATAAATAGACCACCATCAGCCTTGGAGTTCTGTGAGTTCAAAGGCTGACAATTCAGAATAATTGTCTTCTATCTTCCTACAACAAATGTACACTGCCTATTTTTGGTGATAGACATAAAGCACAAAGGCTATTATAAAAGCCAAAAGCCAAAAGATCGATATAAATGATGCCCAAGAACCCCACCAAAATTTCAAGGAATGAGCTGCCTCCCTTCTTCTGCGTAGGGTCCCTGGCAGACCTCGGCTTTACTCAAGATAACGTTGATTTCGAAAGTTCAGTGAGCCCTGGCCAGGCAGCTCAGTGGGGAGTGTTATCCTGATAGGCCAAGGCTGTGGGTTCGATCCCCGGTCAGGGCACATACAAGAATCAACCAATGAATGCATCGTTAGGTAGAACAACAAATCTATGTTTCTGTTTCTCTTTCTCTCTCTTTCTCAAATCAATCAATAAATAATTTTTTAAAAAGTTCAGTGAAAACTTTGTAAAATTTCCTAAAAAATTCTAAATAACACACAAAGCAGCCAAAATTATTTAAATTAAGATAATTGTTTTTGTCTAAAAAAGAAACCCCTACTTGACAAAATTGACTTTAAATTCAAACTATTCCCCTAATCTACATATCCATATGCATAAAATTCTTGTGACTTAAGTTAAGACAGTGATAAGTGTCCGCCAAAAATTAACTCTGTATGTCTGGGGTATTTCTGACAGGTGATACCTTCACGATGCCTTTGGTTCAACTGAATGTTCAGAAGGAAGGGAAGGCTGGAGGGAGGAAAGGCTCGGGGGGAGCCCCTGGAGGTCATATAATTTCATGTCATTTTCTTCTGCTCTAAAGCCTTATTATATTTGAAGGCAAGAAAGTGCTCACTGCAAACCTTTCGCATGCTGTTACACTGTGGATGGACACAACAGGAGCCCTGTCTCCCCGCCATGCGTGTTCTTACAGACACATATATTTGAAACTCACAGCTGCCCCGGGATATTTCCCCTCATTCTCTAGAACAGGGTTTGAGGCTCAAGGTCAAGGTGTTACACGCAGAGAAAGTGGCTGAATTAATTGACGGCTAGCAAATGTGTACTCTTACACATCTTTTCATGCTATTTCAGAGATTTTAAAACTAATTTTCCACGTGACTGATTTGTAACATATGTAGATTGACATTTGGACTATCTGTCATATTAAATGAATGTTCTAGTTTTCTACTGCTGATTAACAAATTATTCCAAACTTACTGGCTTAAAACAACGCCCATTTATTGCCTCACAGTTAGTTATGCAAGTCAGAAGTCTGGGGTGGGTGAGTTCTCTCCCTGGAGTCTCAGAAGGCGAAAATCAAGGAAGCGTTGGAAGCCAAGAGCCCTGGATTGGGTTCTCTGGAGCATGGAGGCATCTTCCAAGCTCATCCAGGTTATTGAAAGAATTTGGTCCCTTGGGGGTGTAGGACTGAGGTTCTTGCTTTCTTGCTGGCTGTCCACTGGGGGACATTCTCAGCTCCTAAAGGACACCCACCATTCCCTGCCCAGTGACCCTCTTTATGACGTGGATGTGTGATCCCTTAAGGCCAAGAGGAGTGTTTGCTACAGCACAGAATTCTGACTTCCTCCATCCTGACCTTTACACCTTTCAAAAGGGCATAAACATTATTATCAACATTTTTATGTGTAGTTAGACCAACCAGGAAAGTCTCCTTTTTGATTAATTCAAAATCAAGTGATTAGGGGTGTTAACTACTTGTACATCTGCCCTTTTGCCTTATAACGTAACGTGACCATGGAGCGACACCCCATGGCAGTCACAGCTTTGTCTTGCACACACAGGGAGGGGCATAACTAGGGCTTGTACACTGTGCCAAAAATATCACGGTCATCACAAATCTCTGCCGATCATAGTTCATCTGCCGGCTCCCTGCACTTCCTTTCCCTCTCAGGTGCAAGATACACTCACACTTTCCCAAGGTTCGAAACAGTGTCACCCCATTGCAACATCAACCCGAAGTCCAAAATCTCCTCTAAAGTCAAACCAGATCAAAGTCCAAACAGTCACCACCTCAGTCACCTAAATATGGCGAAAATAGACCTCCTGAGAGCAGCCCTTGAAGGAGCCTCCGCTTCAGCCCTTGGAGTATGGTTCCTCTCCACGCATGCAGGGAGTCACGAAAACAAAGAGACAGGCCATGCGTCCCACCACTCCCAACACACAAAGGCGGGACAGGCAAATGATACCCGGCGTAGAGACTCTGGCTCACAGGGAGAGAGAATGGAGAGCAACAGGAGTCACTGGCCCACAACCATTTTGAAACCCAGTAGGGGCAACCGTTGGGTTTTTCCTGGCTGTGCTTCAGGTTCCAGGACTCGGTCCTCCGGAGCTGTGGGCTTTGCCCTCCAGCCTCCTGCCTCAGCTCTCAGGACCCTCGTAGAAAGGTAACAGGTGTTTGCGGCTGAGTAGTTTTGCCAGATTGCTCCACACTGTTAGGACTCGGGGTTTCTGACGACCTCTTTGCATTTGGGGCTCCCTGCCCCTTTCCGTCCAAGCTGCCGGCGTTTCTGCTGAAATAATTTTCTCAGGAACCTCTTCGGCCTCGCTTGAAATTCTCTAGGTTTTGTTTGCTTAGACAAAAGTCACACCCACAGATCAGTTTGAGATCATTCTTCCCCTCTCCCTGGCTCTTGCTGGGATGGCTGAGGACCCTTGAGTCCTCCAGGAAGCCCTGTGCTCTGGCAGAGGGCCTGTTAGGCACACCCTTCACCTCTCAAAAGCACCTTTTAGTTACTGACACTGTGATCTTTGGACGCTTCTGATGGTTAAGCAAAAGTTGGGTGGTTACAACGTTCAATAAATTCTAGTGTTTGTTTCAGGATACATTTACACATTAAATAAGCTCTCTTTGTTAAAGAATATACGTCCCATTTAAGATGTAAAACTGTCAAGGTCTCTTTTGAGGTGCCCCTGTATGTGCCCGTCTCCATTGGATAAATACAGAAACAGAACTACGTAGGCGAAGAGGCACGGCACACCTTCCCTCAAACGAGGCTTGTTGTAAACGCATGAGATACTCGCTGAGAGCCTTTGCAGTATCCACCGTTCAGACGGGAGCAGTCATCCATCTCCCAGGTAGGAAGGGAAAGAGCAGGGCGTGGTCTTCCTATGGAGGAAGAGTGCCCTGCTTCTTCCGGGTTAGTCACTGCCAAGTCCACCCACTGGGATGACTTCTGCAGATAATTCAATTATGTGCATGGAAACTTATACCTTTTACCTCAAATAGAAATGTTCCCAATGGTATATGCACAGTGTGGTCTCACTCACCATTTCTTATGTAAGAAAAAAAGTTAAAGGATCATAGATCTTCGTCTATCTTCGATTTGGAAGGGACCTCAAAGGTTAGCCAGTCTTTTCCCCAATCCAAGATAAACATTCCCCTACACCATTCCCAGCAGGTGATAATCCATTTTCAGATTGAATTACCCCTGTATCTGCTATCAGAATACATTCAGTTGTGGAATATCACAGGTCCTATGAGCTAGACATTTTTTTGTCATAAGCTGGACTCAAATATTCTCTTATAATTAATTTAACAAGCATTTATCTTACCATGTAGCTATTAATGCATATCATCCGATATAAGTCTAAGATAGTTATTACATTTTGAACAAAAAAAAATCTCTGAAAAAAACATTATTTCTCCTTTTGGCTTTTTCTCATGATTGTAGATGCTTCTGCATCCTGGTCAGCCTCTTTGAGTAATTCCTCTCCTCCACCATCAGTGCTACCCAGGAAAGAGCAGGCTACCCAGCCTGCATTTGGACCAGCATGGCTTCCATCAGACTCTTTTCTGGGCCTTTGCACTTCCCTCATACAAGCTAATACTACATAAGACTTTTTCTCAGTTACTTAAAATGGCTTACATTGGGTTTAATGAAAGAAAAACTTAGGATGTCCTAGGAGTCGGGGTTCCCCTACACTGTCTACGTGTACTTGATGTTTGAAATGTAACAGGACATCTTTTCATTGCTCTCCATTCCAGCTTATGGTGTAGCTTTGAAAAATAGTTCAGGCTTTTTTGATACTTTTAAAACTTGGTATCATCTAAAATATTAGTGAGCCCTTCTATAATTGTCATTTAGATTGGATAAGAGTTCTCAATATAGTATTGCCTAAGAGTAAAGAGAATAGCGGATGAGATACCTGCGAACTCCTTTCCACGGGCACACCCATGGGGGATGGTAGGGCAGTCAGCTGGAGAAACACCAAATGTGCTGTTGGAGCCTGAACATCTTCACGTTCCACTCCAGAAAGTGGCAAGAATTGTTTGGATTCCTGGCCAAATACCTTGCTGGAGTAAAAATGAACTACTGCTCACATTTTGATCAACTCTTGAAGTGAATGCATAGATAGCAGCCCGCTGTTAAATCTGCAATAACACTGAGTCGGGTATTTTAACACACTCTCTGATGGCATCAAGATTTCGAAAGACGGAGTGACGTTCAGGACACCTGGTGCTCTGGGATTCTCCACCCGGGAAGTGAGAGAGCAACGTACGGCCCAAACTATCCATTCACTGTACGAAAGAACTGTCTGATAGGTTTAGCATTTAGGGATTTTTTAAAAATTAGCTGCTGTGCCTACCACTGAGCCACTCTTGAAATTTCAGATGTATTTAAAAGTGTACAAATTACAAGGTGTACAAAAAGCTTCAAATTACAAGCTGCCAATTTGATAAAGGTAAATTTCTCAGGTTTATTTTCTATTCCTATACATTAATTAAATAGAAATTATTCATGGCTTTTAAAGAACATTGCAAATATATATCTATTAATATGACTTGCTATTTGTTAGAACATCACTTTCTAAAATTGCTGTGCCTTACACCTACGTCTAGGTATCATCCATTGTGCATTTTAAATATATTCTGAAGCTTTTTTCTATATATTTGCTCCCTTTCCAAGCCATTCTCTTTCTTTGCCTACTTCCATGGAAACTACAAGAGAAGCATACTAAAGAGAACCAAGCAAATGCTCCTATGTTGGCTGTCAATATTTGTACTCAAACTTCACCGGAAGCTGCTGTATCAGTTCTATAAGCTTTGTAAGAGTTCAGCCCGAGAGAGAGAACGCATCGTGTCCCAGCTGAGCAGTGGGACTTGTTGTCTTAAGCAAGACTATGATTCCCGTGCAGAAATGAGTAGCCAGAAATCAAACATGGAGCTCTGTCTTGACCCAGTGATTCTACTTCTCGGAACATATCCAAAGAATCCCGAAACACCAATATGAAAAGAACCTATGCACCCCTATGTTCATAGCAGTGCTATTCACAATAGCCAAGAGCTGGAAACAGCTCAAGTGCCAATGAGTAGATGAGTGGATAAAAAGGCTGTGGCACATTTATACAATGGAATACTATGCAGCAGTCAAAAAGGAACTCCTACCTTCTGTGACAGCATGGATGGACCCGGAAACTATTATGCTAAATGAAATAAGCCAGGCAAAGAAAGACAAATACCACATGATCTCACATATTTGTGGAATCTAATGAACAAAATAAACTAATGAACAAAATAGAAACAGAAGCACATGGAACAGACTGACAGCAGTTGGAGGCAGGGCAGGGGTTGGGGCAGACTGGATGAAGGATGGTGAAGAAATCAAGGAAAGCACATCTATGTGTGACTCAGGGACCCACAACGAAAAGAGAACTGACTTAGGGAGGGGACAGCATGGGCCTGAGTGGAGGTGGGGCTAGAGAGAGAAAGCAGGAATGTAGTGGCATAAACAATACACAAGTAAAAAAAGAAATACACAGAAGGTTCTAGGTAGCTCTCTCCTGGCACTGGTCCCAATAAGGGCAGGGGCCTGCCCGTGATGCCAGGCACAGCCTGCGCCGCCTGAACTGCCACAAGGAATCAAGGCCGGCGCGGGTGCGGCTGGCCTCGCCCTGCCCTCGGAAGGACAGGCAGCCAGAAGAGAGGCTTACGTTCTTGAAAGGATGTGAAGAGCATCTGGAAGCGGCTGTGGCGGCTGCCCTCGTCGGCCCACAGGCGGATCACACCCAGGCCCGTGCGCAGCATGACGTCGTTGGCCACCGTGCTGCAGAACTTGGCCTTCAGGTCCTGCACCGCGCTGCTGCCGTCGTACACGGCCACGAAGTTCCTTTTGCACTCGTTGGAGTTCTGCATCTCATAGTCCAAGAATCGCAAGTAGATCTGCAACACAGCAAGGGAACGATCACTTCCCAGAATCAAAAGAGGAACGCGGCTCAGTCAGTGCCGGAAGTCCCCCTTTCTCAGCCTCACAAGGCCATCTTGATTGCAATCAACCTTATTATTGTCCCCGGGGGATGGCAAGAAGGAAGGATGGATGAGTAAGTTCACATTGTGGGTAAGGCTGTTTTCAGACGTTATTATCCTTTCTTTATGTAAATGTACCATTTTCCATGGCTGAGTATTTTTACCCAAATGATCCGATTTCTCCTCGTAACTTATCTGGGATGAGTTACGAGTTTTCCTAGTTCTGCTGTTTTATTTGGATCAGCACAAATGTGTAAGAGATATTCCTGATGCAGTCCTGTTAAATACATTTCATGATTTCCACTTCCGAAAATGCACGGGTAGAAATAATTTGTGTTAATACCAAAGCGAAGCAGAAGGGTATCAAAAGGTGGTTGCTGTCTTTACTTTGATGAAATTATTTCACATAACTAGACTGCTTCGCTTTTGAGATAGACTGTATTTTTTAAAAAAATAAAAGAGAGCTAACCTGCTGTTATTTTCACCATAATATAGTCAAGCCATTTAGCTAAGTCCACATAAATACCAATTACATTAACGCCCAATGAGTAAAAACTATTGTGCAAACTACTTTATAGATTATTTTTAAAGATTCCCAACAACTCTATAAAGTTTTATTGTCACAGTCAAATTAAAAAACTCAGACAATGTAAATCTGACATTAGACGTGAGGCCCCCCTACCCCCCGAGTCCATAACCCTTCCACTCTGTCACGCTGCTTCACGATACTTCTTGTAACCCACAGTTCCGATTTGACTGTGTTTCAATGTGCATTCAAAATGACAAACAATTAATCCAACCAAAGGTAAGTTTAGAAAGAAGTAGTCTGTCCATTTTCCCACTGATACAATATCTGGACCATGGGCTCTTCCTCTGCCTCAGACCAGATTCAGGGCTCTGCAGATTCAGGGCTCTGCGGACACCGTGGCAAACACAGAATGAGGCCCAGGGGTGAACACGGGTGCCTGCGGAGTCATGGCCCAAACATGTGTGTCAGAGCGTGAGCAATGAGAACTCAGGCACCACGGGAAGGCCATCTGGGCAGGTTCTAGAATCAAGAAGGCGTCTCTCGTACAGGTGTCTGCTGAGCCTTTACATTTTTTAAAAACAGGAATGCCTATTGGCTATTTCCTCTTTAATGCCCTTTTATTAATAAATCACCTATAAACTAAAGATATGCATTCAATTAAAAATTAAACTCTTTCATCGCCCTGTATTCCTACTTTTCTTATTTATTTTATTATCTGTGAATCTCGTAAGACAGATGTTTCTTAGGTCCAGTATGCCTGCCCCTGCATTAAAAAGTATTATTATTTCAGTTAAAAGAAACTTCTCTTTTCCCCTCAGTGTTCTCATTGGATGGGAAACTAGTTCTTGGGAATTTCACCCACAGGTTAGTGGTTTTCCATCCCCACTGATGCTGTTGTGATATTTCAAGTTTCCCAGATGTCCTGGGTGTTTTTCCAGTTCATCCCCAATGCCTGTCCCAGTCAAAGTTATATTAATATTTCTAAAAAAACAAACCTAGTAACCATACTCAAATCTCTAACTGGCTTCCAAATGGTTACAATGAAAAAAGTTTTAACACCATAAACTGGCACAATGTCCTTCCTCTTATCTCTGAACATCACACAATGATTTTTATAGACATACATAAGTTCTCCATGAAGTAAGCATTTCCCATTCTCTAACTACCAACCTCTTAAGAATTTTCAAGGTCTAGTTCAATGGTCGACTGGAAATTCTGTTTTCTTTATTGACTACGTTTGGCCAACACCGACCACATATTTATTGGACACCTGTATGCCATTGTTTCAAGTGCTATACATAATGATCATTACATGGACAAAATGACATTTTTATTATTTGTATGCAATGATTTTCAAAACAATATATTTATACCTCTAAACTATCACATAAAAGCAAAGACTGTATGTTGCAGAATTATAAAGAATACTTATTATAACCACTTTAAAATGAAAAATGAAAGAGGGTCAGACCCACGAAGTCACTTTCTCAAAGCGACACAGCGCCTGAGATCAGCACCGACTTAGATCCTCGTGGAAAGTCCGCTCCTTAGTATCACACTGCACAGCCTCTCGCGCACTTGTAAAAAATTCTCCCAGGCTTCCCTTCCATAAAGAACATTAGAACCGTAAAGTGAACAAGCTGCGACAAAATTAATAAGTAAGCAAAGCCATCCCCCTTTTCCTAATGGGGCAAGGAAACAAGTTGACCATCGAGATATAAATGAGATTCATAGAAAACAAATGTGTCCCTCTGCAGTACATGGCGAGCTTCCATGCTCTCCGAAGACAAAGTGATTGCAGAGAAGGCGATTGCTGTGGTTAGCAAGGCAATTTGCCTATCCGGCCCGTGTTTTCTCATTTGATAGTTCTAGAGAGGGTCCGTGTTTTCCCTAAAACGAGGTGGGTTTGCATCCTGACGTGAGGTGCACGGCTGAGGTCTGAGCACCTTCCACACTGAAAGGCCATTCTGATTGGACAGGACACTATTTACAGAGGAAGTGAACAAGGGCGGGCACTAGATTGTATCATTCACTTCTGAAGTATTCGGTTACTTTTTACCTTCTTCTTTTTTATCATCCGAGAAAAGAAATAAAGCATGCGGGTGGGTATTTAGCTTTCCTGGGTGCAGGGCTGTCCCCGCAAATGTCATCAGCCAGAAAAGCGACCCAGCTTCGGCGTGCTCGCTCTGGTGGGGGTCCTATAGAAGCCTTCCCTGCATTTGTGGTTTCAATAATATCTCAGCAGCCCGAGGCTTGTGCCGTAAGATCACTGCGGGGAAGGATGCCTTCTGACCAGGCATTTGCTTAAGGGAGGAAATGGCAGAAAGCGCTTTGGTCTCTCTGCTGAAGAAAAGAGAAAATGGTCAGTAGAATCCTAAAGAACTCCCCTAAAATGGCCCGACTGCCATCTCCTCTCCCAGAATCATTCTGATGCATTCTTCTTTCTAATCAATCACGAAGTTTGAGCTGACAAGATGATTTATTAAACAGGACTTGGGGAGCTTCGGAAGATGTAAGCAATTTCTAGTAATATCTGTCTTCCAATCACACTAATAAGGGGAGAGGGATGCTTTTGCATACTCACAGCAAGTAGATCTAGCTGACAACTTACTAAGTAATATAGTTACAGACATTTAAGAGTCACCATCCAACCTGGTGCCTCCCTTCCCGTCAGGACCATGTGTAGAACACAGACCCTGTTTGGGGCAGTTATGGAAGACTTGCCGGAACAGCTTTTGCCATGGTAAGTACAAATTAAATGCAACACAGTGCATGGTCTCAAAACTTTACACTCAGGTAAACAGAGCCCACATCCTAA
>PVKM010049280.1:0-10981 GCA_004027735.1 Carollia perspicillata
CTGGGGGCAGGCGGGGCTGGTCCTGAGGGCCTCGTGGGCCTGGGCAGGAGTGTGGGCTCTGTTCTGAGAGCGTTTGGGAGCACTGGCGAGACTGAAGCCAGACAGTGGTGTGATTGATCGCACCATCGAAAGATCTCTCCAACGAGTGTGCAGAAGTCAGCCCAGGGAGGTGAGAGTCGGGGTGCAGGGAGACGGTTGGCGTGGCTGTTGCACTGGTCCAGCTGAGAGGTAGCGACCTTGATGAGGGGGAAGCCACAGGGGCAGAAGGAAGATGGAAGCACGGAGAGCTGAAATCAGATGGAATCAGGGGAGGAGAGGTGGAGAGCAGGGCAGTTCTCGAGGTTCTGCTTGAACAACTGGGCAGACAGGCCCTCCCCACCCTGCCCTCTGCGGTTCCCTCCTGCAGGCAAGGGAGCGTCCTCAGAGCAGCAGAAACCCCATCATGGAAACACCCTGTACCCCTCCAATCTCCAAACCGACAGAGGCTATCCTCAGCCCAAACTGAAGATGGTCCAGCTGGGCTGGGCCTGGGATCCTCATCTGCCCAGCAGCCTCATTACCCATATCTGTGTACCAGCCTCTCCCTGCAGGGGTTGGAGGAGACATTTCCAAATATTGAGGTTACTTGGGAATTCTCCACGCCCCAGAGTGTGTCTGGGCTTGAAGGAACATCAGCATGAATGATGCTGGTGGCCTAGGGTCTTTGTTGTAGCTCCTCAGTGCCACTGGGCTCTGACGTCAGACCTCGGCTGTGGGCTGTTATCAGCTAGCCGAATCCCTGAACAGTGACCGCAGGTGGAAGCGGGTGGAAGCAGGTGGAAGCAGGTGGAAGCAGAGCGCTTGGGCTCCCCTGAGGTAGCACTTTCTGTCTGTTCTCTCAACCCCCACTCCGCCCTGTGGTGTGCGATACTGCCCTGATGCGTGTTGACATATAGGGAAACTGAGGTTCAGAGAGGCTATGTAATTGACAGCTTAAAAGGACCGAGTCAGGATTCAAATCCAGGATGTCTGCCTTTAGTCTGGGTGCTGAACCACTGGGTTTTAACTGCATGTAGCCCTTGTGCAGAAAAGGGCAAGGGCATTGCAGAAAACTAAAGCAAGACGAGGACAGTCCCTCGAGACACCTGTGTTCTCTTTCTTTGTCTGTGTGAAGCATCCATAGTGACCTCGGGTGCCACCTCTGTCCCTGCATTCCTGAGGGTTCAATGGCCAGATAATGGGCTGTCCTGGGCCACACCATTTGTCGCACCGCCCTGCGTTTAGTCCCAGCTCCCCTCTTGGAGCCAGCCTCTGCTGCTGTGAGTGGCCACCTGTAAAGCAGGTCAGACTGTGGTTACTGAATTTCTAACTCCCAGGGACAGAGCGGGGCTACCTGATGCCATGTGAGGCCCCAGGCTCTCTCCCCACAGTCCCAGCGCTCTCAGTACATCCCGGGACACAAAGAGGCGCCTGTTTCGGGCTGGCACCTGTGGGCTCGGGCCCAAAAAGCCCTTGTTTATGCCTGAGTGTGTTCTCAAGCCCAGCTCCATGGCTGGGAGGCAGTGCCAGGCAGCACCCCCAGCCAGCCTGTACCCTGTTTTTCCCTCCTTGTGTCTGAAGTCTCGTGCACGGACCAAGCGGAGAAAACAGAGTTGCCTGTTGCTCCTTGGACAGGGCTTGGGCCCTCCTGGACTCGTGCCAGACCCCGGCTTCCTCAGCCGGGGAGAAGAAAACCAGGCTGGTTCTCTGTGAAATGACCCCAATCTGCCTGTGTGGTAACTTCACCTGGCTTGTGAAACCTACTTGCAGCCCTTAACTGCAGCCTGGGCTGGGGCGAGGGGACCATTTCTGGGGACAGCTGAGTTCTGGGTCACATCAGCTTTTATCAGGTGGTGTCTCAGTCCATAGCACCCCACCACCTCCATGCCTGTCCACAGGTGGGCACCCTGGTGGCCTCATCACTCAGAAGCATCTGCTCTTATAGGGGTTTGCTGGAAAATCTAGAAATCTAGAAAGAATCTTTAAAAAAACACTAAACTATAAACTTTTTTCTTTTTTAATATTTTATTTATTTATTTTTTAGAGAGAGGGGAAGGGAGGAGAAAGAGAAAGAGGGAAGCATCAATGTGTGGTTGCCTCTCCCTCGCCCCCTACCGGGGACCTGCCCACAACCCAGGCATGTGCCCTGACTGGGAATCAAACTGGTGACCCTTTGGTTTGCAGGCAGGCCCTCAGCCAATGAGCAATACGAGCCAGGGCTAAACTTTTTTCTAATTCTCTCGTTTCCCGTAATGTCTATTTTCTGTTCCAGGAGCACAGTCCCATTCAGTTGTCATGTCTCCTCAGCCTTCTCCCATCCAACGGTCCGGTCCCCCAGTCTCTTGTGACCGAGATGCTTTTGGGGACATGTTTTGTAGGTCAGCGCTTCACTTGCGTTTGTCTGTTGGCTCCTGGCAGTGAAGGGTGCTGTGGACGTGACCTTGTGCGCTGCTCCGTGGCGGGAGCCCCGCCACGTCGATGCGCTTTCTCTCTGCTGATGTTAACCTTGTTGTCTTCACTGTGAAGTTGCTGATTTTCTGAAGGAAGCAAGTGGGGATCCCCAGGAGGGAAACGGGGTCCCCAGGGAAGAACCCCATGCACAGTTCCAGGAGCAACGTAAGGGCTTCATTCTGTTGCAAATGGCAACCCCCGAGGGGAATAAACTTCACACAGTGAATATGTCTTGCATGAACAAATGTCATCATCACCATTTTGGAGCCCCTGCATTGTGCTAGGTGATTCGAGTCCTTTATTTGGTGCCTTCAGTGGACCGACACTGCTTAGGAGCTGGTGGAACAGCAGTGACACCCACTTATGAGTTTGAATCTCAGACCTGCTCTGGGACCTCAGATGCTGCTCTGAACCTCCAGCTCAGTCCTCAAACCCAACGTGGCCTTCAAAAGTCAGTTCTGGTGTTTCCAGAAGTAGCCCTCCCCCTCCCCCACCTGCCTCACTAAAGTAGGTAGAGTGTGCCACCCCCATTTTACAGATGATGAAACTGAGGCTCAGAAATATCAATAGCTCCTCCAAGGTTACACCAAGGTTGGTGCAGTCAGGACTTGAACCTGTCTGGCTCCAGACACCACTGCCCACTGCGTGACCTTGGGCAGGTGCCTTCAAATCTGAGGGCCTCAGTTTGCTCATCAGTGTAATGAGCAGGTGGGGCTGGATGACTTCCGAGGCTGCTTTCAGTGCCTACGGCCACGACCTGCATCACCTGTGTCCATGTTAAACTTTTGAGTAAGTGGAGGAAGGGCTAGGCATGTCCCTCACCCAATATGTCACTTAGATCCTGTTCCCTGCCCAAGTGGGTGGAGGTGCCAGGTGAGTGCATGGATGGGACAGGACTGGGACAAGGATGATGGGAAAGGACGTGTCTAGATCTCCCATCAGCCGGGCTGACTGCCCTCGGGTGCCATGTCTGGCTGCCCCTCGTGGCTTATTAATGAGATGAAAGGCTGGACCTGCCCAGCCAGTTCCCAGCCCTCCTGGATCTGCACCCCTTCCCTGTGGGTTCCCTAACCACCTGTGTTCCTGCACCCCTGGCATGGGGCTCTGCAGCTGTCATGGGGACACACTAGCTCCATGGCTAGCCTGATGGCAGGAGGAACGCAGGACCCCAAACCCAAAGGGAGAAAGTGTTGAGACCATGCTCCAGAGGTCTGAGCTCTGACCGCAGCTCTGCCCTGCTTTCTGGCGGATGTACTATGCCCAAGTTGTCTAATCACTCCCTGCCTCAGTTTCCCCCTCTGTGAAAACGCTACTTCAGGCCATGACAGGATGAAATGAGCTCATCTGTATGTGACTTGCTTAGCACCAGCTGGGCACATGGCCAACCCTCTGCTGAGTGTCAACAAGCATCATCCAGGCAGCGGGGGTTGAGGGGGTTGGTGGGGCGCAGAAGCTGGAGCTGGCCCAGCCTCTGTGCAAAAGAGCATAGAGGGGGCTGACTGGAGAGGCTGAGGGAAGCAGGAAAAACCCTACCTCCCGTGAATGACAGCTGCCCGTTGTTTTTGGAAACAGCCTTATTGAAATAGAACTCATACACCATACAATTCACTCATTTAAAACAAGCAATTCAACAGTTTGTAGTGTAGTCACACAATTATACAGTCATCACCGTAATCAATTTTAGAACATTTTCATCACCTCAGAAAGAAACCCCTCACCCTTCAGCAGTCTCTCCCCCTCCCTAGCCCCTGCCAGCCACTCACCCACCTTTTGCTTCTATGGATTTACCTGCTCTGGGCGTTTCAGATCAATGGAACCATATGATAGGAGACCTATTGTGTCTGGCGCAATGTTTTCAGGGTTTCTCTGTATTGTACACATATTAGCACTTCATTCCTTTCTTGGCTGAATTGTATTCCGTATGTGGTTAGACCACATGTTTTTTTATCCTCACCTGAGAGTGCTTACCGATTTTTTTTTTAGAGAGTGGGGGAGGAGGGGGAAAGAGAGGAAGAGAAACATCAGTGTAAGAGTGAAACATTTGATTGGTTGCCTTTCATACACACCTCAACCAAGAACAGAACCCACAACCAGGCATGTGCCCTGACCAGGAATTGAACCCTTGACCTTCTGGTTTATAGGACGATGTTGCAACCAACTGAGCCAGTGGCCAGGGCTAGACCACATTTTGTTATTTATCAGCTGATGACCATTTGGGTTGTTTCCACTTTTTTTGGCTTTTGTAAATAGTGCTTTATGAACATTTGTGCTCAAGTTTTACTGTGGACTTACGGTTTCATTTCTCTTGGGTAGGTAGCGAGGAGTAGAATTGCTGGGTCATATAGCAACTTTATATTTAACTTTTTGAGGAACTTTTAGACTATTTTGTAAAGTAGCTGCATCATTTTGCATCCCCCTCCAGCAGTGTGTGGCGGTCCTGGTTTTCCACATCCTTTTTGACAACCGTTCTTGTCTGTCGTCTCAATTGCTGCCATCCTAGGGGTGGAAGTGGCACCCAATTGTGGTTTGGGGCACTGGGCACTCTAAGTCAATCTGTTAAGTGCGTACTGTGTGCTGAGAGCCCTTACACGATTGTCACACGGGATTGTCGGTGGTCTGGACAAGGGGCCTGCCTGGGTTGGAATTCTAGCTCCGACATTCAATTACTATGTGACTTTGGGAAAGTCACTAAACCTCTCTGGTCTTTGGTTTTCACATCTGTAAAGTGGGCCAGCGCCTACTTCACGGGGTTATAATGGAGATTAAGGAAGAAGGGGTAGGGAGTCTGGCATGTGGAAAGTGAATCTGAGCTCACACGGTTATGGTGGTGGTGGCTGCTATATGTTGGCTCATGTGGTTTTTCCCACGAGGAGCTGCTAGCCCACTGATTGATCATGTGGCCTCCAGAGCAAGATGGCCCTAGGAGAGCATCCTGGCTCCGCGTTCACGAGCTGTGCCCTGACGTCTCTCAGCCTTGGTTTCCTCACCTGTACAGGGGCACACAAACCTCCCCCGGGAAATCAGAGCAAGGATACTATCGGGGCAGTGCCCTCAAACCCATCTGATGTCTGTAACTGTCAAATTGCCATCACACAGATGGAGGAACTGAGGCACAGGAAGGGTAAAGCACTTGCCTGAGATGGTTCAAACACTAACAGCCCAACACGACTTGGAGGAGCCCAGGCCTGTGTGGCCGAAAGCTCCCGCCGAGCCCCACTCTGTTCTCCACTTGGAGCCCAGGTCCCGGGGCTGGCTGTCCCCATCCCCTTCTATGCCCCACGCCCCCTTCCGGTGCGGGGCTGTAACTAGAATAATGGGCCAGTCAGCGTGGATCCGGAAGGTGCTTTCTTCACACCTGCCCCAACCATCGAAGGGGATGGACAGGAGCTGGACTGGGCCCAGGCCCGGGAGAGACGAAGGCCCCCACCTAACCCACACTGCAGGTTCCTGACGGCGGCCCACACAGTCACAGGTTAAATATTTGTACTGACATTTGCCACCTCTCAGCAGGCCAGGCTGGGGGTCAGTGGCTTCGGTGGGGTTGAGGGGCCTGGAAGTGTTCCTGTTCCCAGGTGATCTGCTCGCCAGCGGGTGGGAGCAGTGGGGGCTGGTCAGCAGCCCAGCCCTCACCCCTCCTTACCCAGGTCCTCTATCCACAGTCCCCTCTGCTCAGCCTTTCCAGCCGCTCTACGAAGCACCAGCTGTCTCTGTCTCAGGGCCTTTACTGACTCCCGAACTTACAGAGGGGTTTGGGTTTTCCTCACTGCCTTGACTAACAAAGGCTTCATTCTGAAGCAGTGACTGGGATTCCTGGGACCCCACTTTAGGAAAGGCTGCCTCCTTGGTTGACTTTGCAGAGGGTGTGGCCTAGGTCTTGCTGTCCTCACTCTACCCCCTGCACCCCCCGTCTCTGTGTGCCCAGGTCTAGCACAGAGCAGGCCCTCAGACAATGTTTGGAACAGGGATGGACAGACTCACAGCTCCTGTTTGCTGCCCCGTTTCTGCCTCCCGAAGTCCCCCCATCCCAGCAGGACCTACAGTGCTGGACCTCAAACTCTGGAGGGTGTTAGGGTCCCCTGGCGAACCCGTGGATACAATAGCAGCAATAATATGGCTTCCTGGGCCCAGCTCTGAAGATCCATGTTGAGAAAGTCTGGGTTATCCCTGGGAATGTGAAGGTTTCATGCCACAGGAGGTGGGTCGCAGGCCTTGGTTTGAGGAATTCCACTCTGAGATGCTGGCAGCCCCTTTTGCTTGGGGGTCAAGAGCCCTGCCCTAGGCCAGCCGAAGGGACACTTCCAGGACCTCTTTCATGGCCTCTCCTCATTGGAGCCTTCTGCCCAAGCACCCAACTCTTGCTTGTCCTTTACAACCCAGCCACCACCATCGCCTCCAGGAAGCCTTCACTGATTACCCCCCTCCCCACCCAGCCCCTTAGAGGCTGCCCAGGGCATCCCCAGCCACCATGCCTGCTTCAGTCTCGTGACTGTCGCTTTAAATGCTGATTTCCTCCCTGTCTAGGGGCTGAATTCTCAGAAGGTGAGGCTGTGTCTGTGTGCAGTACTGGGCCTGGCACACAGTAGGTGTTTAATGAGTGCAGGTGGAATGAAACTTCTGGGTGCTTGGTTGTTCAGGCCCCACCATGGAGTCTGTACAGAAGGGTTTTTGATGGAGACTGGGGACTAATTGACCATCGGACTGGCTGGGCGACATTGGCCCAGTTGCTTTCCCTCTCTGGTCTTTGTTTCTTCCTTTGTTTAAAGAAAACAAGAGCAAAGGTGGGGTGGGGCTGGACAAGGATCCTTAAGGCTCCGTAACAATGATAATCCCACACCAGCTCTTTGCCTGTATAACCACACTCCCATCCATAACATCCGCCCCCCACGCCCCACCCAAGGAAGGGCAAGGTTACTCCATCTGACAGCGGAAGCAGAGGCACAGAGAGGTACAGCAGCTCAGCCGAGTCACGTAGCCAGAACCCACACACCAGGGCTACGGTCATCGCTACCCCGATAGTGCTGCCAGGGTGGTATGGGGTGGGACTTCGGGGTTTCTGTTCCAGGGGGGAACACAGAAATGCCACTCAGGAAAGTTGTTCTGATTTCAGGTCTCCCGGATGCTCTGAGAGCATCCAGGAGAAAGACTCGGCTTGGGGCTAACACAGCTGACTCGGCCGTGGTAACCGCCAAGCTCTGCTGTTAAGCCCGAGCGGGCAGGGCGTGGTCCTGAGGCGGGCAGGCCACCCAGCATCCAGCCAGAACCTCGTGCTGTCATTCTACTTGGTGGTCGCTTCCGTTTACGGCAAGGGTTTCTGGTTTTCTGCTTACAGTGGGGCACTCAGGTTCATCTCTTCAGCAAATTTATTTAGATGCAAAGAGTCTGTAGATTGAAAGAAAAGTGACTGGTATTTAAGAGTAAGTGTGCCTGCCTGCGCAGAATCTTGTTCACAGTCGCATGGTTTGTGATGGCCGAAGATGGAAACACCCCAAATGTCCATCGGCTGATGGATGGCTAAACACGATGTGGGCTCTCTGTGCAGCGGGAGCGCACATTCAGACACAAAAAGAATAAGGGGTTTCTTTTGGGGGTGATGAAAATGTTCTGGAATTAGTGATGATGACTGTATAACTTCATGAACGTACCAAAAAGCACTTTTATATACTTTAGAATTCTGTTGTATGAAGAATTATATACGTTAAAAGGGTAGATTTTATAGTATGTGAATTGTACCTCAATAAAGTGCATGGAAGAATGGAACGTGGCAAACCAGGAGCGTGAGAGTGAGTGAGCAGGGCTGTCTGCTTCTGTGGCTTTAGTGACCTCACCCTGGGACACAACCCGGCTCCACCCGAGGCTCACCAGGCAGTTGCTGCTCAGGGCCTGGGCCCCTGGACAACCTGGGCAGCCAGGGCCCGGGTGGGGCCGTGGCCCCTGCCCCCCAGCCCTGCGGCTCACCTCCTCCCCTCCTGCCTGCAGCATCTCCAACAAGGAGCTGTCAGAGCTGATCGATCAGCTGCAGAAGAATGCCGACCAGGTGGAGAAGAACATCGTGGACACGGAGGCCAAGATGCAGAGCGTGAGCACCCCCCACGTCCCACCTGGGTGCCCCCCACACTGAGCCTGTAGCCCCACTCAGGACCAGGGGCTTGTCTGACTCAGAGGTTCCCACCTAGTGTCATTCTGCCCCCAGGGGACATGTGGCCATATTTGGAGACATTTTTAGCTGTCACAACTGGGGGAGTGCAGTGGTTGGGTATCTAGTAGGTGCTACTAAACACCCCAGAGTGCACAGGACCCCTCCCCCCACCCAATGATTCAACCTCAAATATCAACAGTGCCGAGGTGGAAAAATGAGGAGCAACCTCCTCGTGGCTGTTAACACCAGCCCCTCTCCCGGGCACTAAGTCCCTGCAGCTTGTGGGCCCTGGGAGAGAACCACAGCCTCAGGGATCCCGTGGTTAGGGTCCTCTCTGCCACTTGCTGGGTCACCTTGAGCAAGTCTCCTAATCTCTCTGTGCATGGATCCCCTCCGCAGGGGTAGGGGTGACCGTCCCTATTGCCCCAGCCTCTGTAAAAAGTCGATGAGGTCATGCAGGTGCAGTGCAGGGCTCAACATCATTACCAGTGTCATTGCTCGCTCTTCTCAATCGGCCACTGCCACTACCCAGACTCACATGGTCCTCCTCCCGTTTCAGAGGAGAGAGAGAACCTAGCTGGGAAAATCACTTTCCCTCTCTGTGCCTCAGTTTCCTCTTCCTCTCTGGAAAACGGGGGTCCTGAGCTGTAGGTTCTCCGAGGGATTCTGTCCCCTGCGGGACACTGAAGCCGCACTCAAACTGTGAGCTGCTCAGATGCAAACTCCACCAGCTCAGTGCAGTTGAGTGCATACCCATTTTGGAGAAACCGAGGTTCAGAGAGGGCTCGGGTGACTAGTCAGTGACAGAGCTGGCCCCAGAAGCGTCCCGAAGGCAAGGTTGCCAGATTTAGCAGATAGTCAATAAAAATACAGGATATCCAGTTAAATTTCAATTTCAGAACACAAAAATTGTTTTTGGTATGTCTCATGTACTATTTGGGAAATACCTATACTACAAAATTATCCATTGTTTATCTGAAATTCAAATTTAACTGGGCAGTCTGCATTTCATCCGCCTCCCTGCCAGGCGCCCTCCCCTCCACTCCTTCCTTGCCCCCAGCTGCTGGGCCACCTCCTGCCTTTCCTGCTCAGCGCCCACCCTGCCAGCCCCTTTTCCCTCCCCTGCCCCCCACACACCCAGCTCCTCTCCTGACTCTCCACTCCCACAGGCGTGCTGCTGGCATGGCGTGTTCTTCCCTAAATGAAAGCAGCTTTTCGGGTGTGTTCTTTTTCTCCTAATGAAAGTAATATGTGTTCATTGTGGACATTTCAGGACAGATAAACAAGCATAAGGAAGCAAATTAAAGTCATGCCTAATTCCACCACCAGAGAGACCCTTCGGCTATTAACATTTTGGCGTGTCTGACCTTTTCTCGTGTGCACGTAAATAAGCCTCACTCTCTCGGCTTACTTGCGTAGAGTAGTGACTCAAAACTAACAGGGATGTATTTGGAAGATAGTTTTGAACTGTTTTCTTAATTTTGAATGAACAAGCTCGAAAAAAGAGACCACGCTTTGAAGACTGCATGAAGACTAATCTTTTTTCTCTTCCTTTCTTTTTTTTCAGAAGGGAATATCATTATTGATTTTATTACCCCAAAGTTTTGTAGGATTTCCCTATTTTTTTTTATTGAAGCGAGATTGGCATCACGTAAACTAACCACCGAAAGTGACCGACTCAGTGGCACCCGGTAGTTCCGCAGCATCGGGCAGCCACCGCGTCCCTGCAGGGCAAGGCATTCTTCCCCCCAGGGGAGACCCCACACGCCTCAGTAGTCGCCCCTCCTCCCAGCCCCTGGCAATCCCCAGTCTGCTTTACTTATAAACAGAATCGTGCAGCAGGCGAACTCCCTTGTTTATTCAAAGTTTCAAACGTGCGGAAACGTCGAAAGCCTGCAGAGGTACACAGCCGGGTCCCTGCCTCTCAGACTTCGGCAGTGACGTCTGCTGGTCTTGCTCTGTCACTCACCTGTCCACTGCCGTACGTGTCACGTGTTAGATGGGTCCCTATAATGTGTTTTTACTTTTAAAAACCTTTTTTAAATGTTTTATTTATTTGTGTTTACAGAGAGGGGAAGTGGGGGAGATAGAGAGGGAGAGAAACATCAGTGTGAGAGAGAAGCATCCATCGGTTGCCTCTTATACACACCCTGCCCAGGGACCGAACCCACGACCCAGGCATGAGGCCTGACCAGGAATCCGACTGGCGACCTTTTGCTGTGTGGGATGATACCCAACAAACTGGGCCACACTGGGCAGAGCTAAAAACCTTTTTTGTTGAGGTATCACTTATGTAAGGCGGGTGGGAAGCATCCAGATTTAGAGTTTGGCCCCATCAGGAGGTACCCATGGAATTACAGCCTAGGTAAGACGGAG
>PVKM010049281.1:0-10977 GCA_004027735.1 Carollia perspicillata
GGAGGGTTCCCAGCTGTAACCCGTGCCATTCAAATCTGGGCCATCCCTCTGCCTTCTCATCTCTCCACCCCCAGCTGCCTCCACCTCTCCTGGGGTGTTGGGGCAAAGCAGCCGTATACCCAGTGGAGTTGGCACCACAGCAATTCACCACCCAGTTCTGGCCCAACTCAACTCACAGATGCTCTGGTCTCCCAGGCGGCTACCCAGAGGGCTCATACAGGAGAACCTGGGAGTGCGGGGCGTACGCACTGACCGCACTGACCGAGAGAGGAAAGAGAGAGGGAGGACCTACAGAGCTGGGCCACAGCAGCTCGCTCCACTCAACCGGAGAAACTGGCCCCTTAGGAACGCATCGCCTGTGCTTGCTCGTCCTCTTCCCCTGCCTTGCTCCTTTTCTCCACTCTCACATCTCAGGATTGCACACCCCCTCCCTCCCTCCCCCATAAAGCATTCACATAAGTAAGCTCCGCCGGGCCCTGTGTCCTAGGGAAACTGGGTAAGACCTGGTAGCAGTACCCATCCAGACTTCACTGTGCTCACCTTGACATAGAACCTCTCGTCTCTGATAGCTTGCCGCGAGGGCCCACAGCTGTGTGTGCTCAGCGGCCACATGGCGTCGGCCAGGGCTGAGTTATGAGTGCATCTGTCCTGGTAGCAGTTACCACTCCCTGTCTTCCCCGGGGCACCGCTTTCTCCCTCTGCCTCTGACGGTCCTCATGGCCCCAGAGCCGCATGGTGTAACTTTGCAAGGGGGGCCAGAACATTTTTCTTTTTATATTGTGCAGTTGGTCTCAGTGGGGCCCGTGCTTCCTTAGGAAAAAGAAGGTTTTTAAACTTTTAGAATTGAACTGAGTCAGAAGACAAATTCCAAAGGCAAATGCCTAAGATAACTCAGATGCAGCCCTCTGGGTTAAGCCCTGTCACTGGCTCTAGGCAGAGAAAGGGGGTGTATAAAAGACAAGTAAGGTTCTAAAAATCCCCCAACGTGTCTTCAGATTCGACTGAAGCAGATCACAGGGAAATCAGTTTATTTTACTCAAGATTCCAGTCCTTAACTTCTGGAGACTCTGACACTGGCCTCAGGGGTCTGGCAGGAAGCCTGCCAGAGATCAGAAATTTTTTCTTTTTTTGGTGATATTTACAGCATCCACGTGCCCTGCCATCGCCTTTCCAAAGAAAACACTGCGGGGCCCTGGACGCTCCCTAGGAAGAAGCGTGGGGGAAGGCTGGGAGCTGTGGTCAGTAGAGCGCACGGCTGCAGAACTCTGAAACGCACATTAGAAGCCACAGCACCGTGAAATAAGGGCAGTTTTGTACAAATGAAGGTGTTGTGGGCTTTGGGCCTGAGGCTGTGAAACAAGAAATCTTAAGTGATTACCTAGGAGCACTCGGTATTTGGTTTGATCAAAGAAGGGCCTTCGGAGGGCAGAGTCACAGAGGAGGGGGCGCTGGCACTGGAAGGGCATGCAGCGGGCATCGGTGAGGGGACTGGAGAAAGACGGCATCGTGTACGGGGGTGATTCGATAGGAGGTAACCTCGTGCCCACAGGCTCGTTTCCCCGGGGGAGCAGTGGAGGGAGGGAGAAGAGCGGCTGGCGTGAGCAGCGTCACACCAGAGATCGCCCACGAGTGTGAGCGTGACCGTGACAGCCTGGAGCGAGGTATGCATCGCTGGTCACCAAGATCAATAAGGAGGTTCCCTGCTGTTCTGCTTTTTGGTAGAATCAGGGTATTTTACGAATGAACGGGACCTGTTCACTTAAAACATATTGTTCAGGTAAAGAAATAAAAGTCACATCTTCCTGTGGATTATAGAAATGCCCTAAGAAAAGGAAACTGCGTGGATGGGTCAAAGAAAAGGCCATGGTATTAAACATCTACTTATTTGTAGACTAAAATCACCTCTCATTCATTCACACTAGGTAGAATCTGGCTGGGTGTTGATGTGGTTCTTTCAAAAACATCTCTCTTGTGTGGCCACCTGCTTGTTTTTGAAAGAATGACGATGCTCATCTCTTGCATGTGTGATCCGTGGGCCCTGCTATTAATTTCCTCTGGAGACATGTCCGTCAGCGATCTGAATTCCAAGCGACAAAAGAAACCTGTGTGGAGGGTGGGAAATTTTCTGCATGCTGGTACAATGGGAGTTAGAGGATTGCATGTATTTTTCAAAATTCATGTAGCCGTACACCTCAAGAGGGTGAATTTTACTGTGTAATACATTACACTTTCATAAATGCGACTTTAACAAATGACTGAGAACACGGGTTGGTTAAGGCAAATGAAAGGGCACCGGCCATCCTATGGAGACCGTTTGGTTCACTGGTGAAGCCTGGAGCGAGGTTGAGATAACAGCGTACTTCTGCCCCGTGAGGCAGGGAGCAAGGCTTTCTGCTGAGACAAGACGAGGGGGCCTCTGCCGGGCGCTGACTCAATCACGGGACACCACCCAGTGTCTTTTCCTCTAGGCTCGTAATTCAAAACCAGGCAAGTTTGGGGCTGGGATGGAGGAGGGGGTCGTAGGGTAATGTGTTTGAAAAACGGAACTTGTGATAGTTAATTTCGGGTGGAAAACCTATTTGGCAAGTAAAAACTGGGAATAGTGAAGCTTGACAAGACCGTTTTGTTTGTTGAGGGTAGCCAGCCAAACGAAAAGACCCACTGTGGGGTCATGTCCCCTGTGAGGGCTCTCCAGTGTGGCCGGAATGGGGACGGAGATGACATTTTACAGTGAAAGGGAGCAAGGGCTAAAACAACTAGAGAAGTTCTGCCCCGTAAACCTACACTCATCTTGCACTGAGTAATAGGTGCCATATTGATATCATTTTCACTCTTCTTACCACCTCCTATATGAGCCATAGTTAACAAGAAACAGTTTGTTCTAAGACAAGAAAAATAATCTAATGCTGTTATCTCGACCAAGCCAGTGGTGAGGTAAGTCGCTCTGTTTGGGGCTGGAAGAAATGGTCAGATTTGGTTTCCCTTTGGAAACACCTTCCATATCTTTTGGATGGGCGCACCGAATTCTCACTCTGCCTGGAGCGGAGGTGACCACTGAGTGCTAAAAAGCTGGTCCCATAAAATCAAGCTTCACAAGTGAGTCATGGGGAGCAATTATAGCCCAGAGCCCATCCTCATAGGATATGGGGTCCCTGCGTTTGTATTGTCCAGGCACGTCTCCCCCGCACCCCGCCTTCCCAGAGGCTGCCAGTCCGAGCCAGAGCTCCTGGGATGAGTAAGCGACACATGGCATGTGTGAAATTCCCCTCTACCCTGTTGCCCTTCCTAGAGCTGCTGGAGTGACGAATATGTTAACCTTGACTCCCTAAGGAATGTGACAGCTTAAACCCCCCAGGCTACTTAGTAACCTGTCATGCCAGAGCAGTACGCCGTACCCTGGGGCCCTGGAATGGTGACTAAACTGCGGAAGCTCACAGCCAAGACTCCTTCGTCAGGTGCGAAGTGGCTACACAGGCAGTGACTGAAATGTCTGGAACAAATGATATCCCTTACCACCAAGGAAAGGGTTTTCCTCCTGTTGTTTTGAGGCTGGTCTCTTAAAAGAACAGTTGGCTTGTCATTTGCTTTAGAGCTATAGCTGGCCCTGGCATTCCACCAGCTTCTCATATTCATGCTGGCCTGCATGCTGGGCTGGAACTGTCTAGAGATTTAAGAAGGCCAAAATTTGTCCCCAAGTGATAGTTTGATTTGGGGACAGTCCAGAAAATGTGGTCAACTTCAGGGACCCCTGGAAACTATGCTTTCAGCTCTAGTCTGAAATACCCCCCAAATCACATGGGTGCACTGGAATGGAGGCCAAGAAGACGGAGCTATGACCATTTTTTTCATAAAGGCTCTACGAGTCAGGTCGAGTTTAAAGGTCCCCATGGTGATTCAGGTCTTCAAGGACATTCCAGGGAAGTTGTGCGTCCTGTGGGTGACAGTCAACCTGCCTTTAACCATCGATCCCCTAACACCGTGGAATAAAAAACAAAGTGGGAATCAATGTGCAGGGTGTGGATGGGGGGATTTTTAAGCCCTGAAGTCCTACGGCGACACACCATCTTCAATTTTGTCTCGGCGATTTTATTTTTCGTGTCAATGACTTCTGTGACTCCGATTCTGAAACTAGGAAATCAGCCTGAATGCAAACAGAAATGCAAATGGAAAATTGTCTCGGAAATGAAGATTCTCTTGGTTCATCATTCAACCTGAGTTTTAAAGGTCCTTTATATCTAGGGCCTATAACTCTCCTATATATACACCCATCTCCTTTTTATAGGGACACTTCCTGACAATAGTGTGAATCTTTCCTCTCATTATTAAATCCGCTGGGTGTCGTTATGGTCTTCATTCTTACAGATAACAACACAACCTAAATATTTTTAAGTTGTTTGAGGTCATTAGATGCCCCAGATGCAGCAAAGTGAAACACCTGCCGTGGCATTTTCACCTCTACGACCTAGTTACATCAAAGAAGCAAATGATAGTGATGCATGCGTACCGCAGTGACTTTGTTCATGCGTGTGCTCCGGAGTTCTTGCTCCTAACAAAGCCCTCTCCTGTCTCTGCAATTTTCGATGAAATTGTTGCTGCTTCCCCCCTCATTGTAACACAAGCCAGTAGCCCAGCGTGTATGCTCTCGTGGGGCAGCCTGGGTCTTTGCCTATAAAAATGGAAAATTAGCAGCCCATTACTTCAACTCCAGTGACTGGGTTGGAACTATGAAAGGTCTTATTCCATCTGGTCCTCCTCACAGGAGCCTACAAGAAGACAGGCAGAAATGTTGATGGCCGAAGCCACTTAATTTCTATTGAGACTAAAGAAGAAAGAAAGAGCAGGTCTAGGTTGCCAGAGAACAGAAGCCAAGCATATGGTTGTTAAAATTACATGAACAGCTGGAGTAGGGAAGACAACCTGCTTTCCGTGGCGTAAGTGTTGCTACATTGCTTTTTTATCCACACCCATCCTGGCAACCTAAGCCTTCAGTTCTTCAAGATTGTGTGGATGCTAATTCAGGCTTGGTCTTGGGTTTGTTATGAAATGCAGCTCGTTCATGGCCGCAGGAGAATCTGACTCGGAGATGCCCACGAGGCCTTTGTCCTCATCCTGCTTCTCTGGCATGAGTCACCACTTCCTCTTTAAATATGGAGAGGTTCTAAAAGTGGCTTTCATGTGGGTTGTACGATGGGTAATGACTGCGTTGGGAAAAACGCACGACTCCCTACCCGTCCACGTGTCGGGGGCTCTCACAGCAAGCTTGAGAGACGCTGAGATGTTACAGGAAGTTTAAGATTCTGCTCCACTGCCTAACCCATGTGGCAAATCTAACATCTTCCTGAAAAAGCTGTTGGAAGGAAAGAAGATAGTTTCTTTATGGTTTTTGGAGACACTCAGGCAAATGGCAGGGGGCAGTGCGTCGACATCTGGCATCTCTGGCTTTAGAAACATTTTGCTCTGAAGGATAGCCCTGTTCCAGACCGTCAGAAAAAGGGCTTCGTGGCCTTTGATTGATGAGTGCTAATGAAAAACCCACCCTCTCCCCTTTGAGGAACGTCAGTTACCTGGCCAGCCACCTGGACTGGAAGACACTGAGTTCTGCACGTCACACATTTTGCAAGACACTATTTGACTGAGTGAGGTCAGGACAAACCTCAGAGCACCTGTCCAAACCTCAGAGCACCTGTCCAAACTGTTGAGAGCTGAGGGGCTGAGCAGGCTTCCTTTCAAGTTCCGCCCTCACCACGGTGATGGCTGGCCTCAAGACTGCCTGCGTTTTCTCAGAAATGAAAAATGATCTATCTGATCATTTACCACAAAGACCCTGAACTGGTAGCTACAAGTTTATTTATTTTGTTTTTTAAAATATTCTTTTTTCGCCGTTCCTTTGGGGAAAGGTGTCAGTCTGACTCTGGCTGGGACAGTAAGGAAAGGCGGGTTCTCCAGAGGTCCTTCCCCTGAGACGGCCTCACTGTTCCCGCAAGAAAGAAGTGAGAGGCACACATCTGCTCTAACTCGTAAGTTGTCCTTCCCATCTTCCCGATCCTTTTATCACTCACTTTTATTTTCCTTTTTCAAACAACACTCTATGGGAGGCTTTAGAGAGAAACTGGGAGTGTCTAACAGAGAGACCCTCACACAGCAATGGGCAGTGACGTGTTGGACCACAAAGCACTGAGCCTATATGAAGACGTCAGCAAGGGGTCCCCTGGAACTAGTGACATCAAGTCATTGACACCAAGTAAGAGATGGTTCCCCAGATTCAGGAACAGGTTTGGAGCAAAAACTATAAAAACTACTGGAGAGTCTGCATCTCCTGATGAAGCCGAGGCTGCCCCATTTCCGGTAGAGTTGAAGCCGATTAGGGTTTGGTACCATCCATGTCTTCAGACACCCACTGGGGGTCTCGGAATGCATCCCCGTGGACAGGGGGGACTACTATACATATACGCTCTCACTCTGGCAGGTCGGGACAGAAACTAAGTTAAAAAGTGGTGCTTTCGTTTATTAATCTCATTATCACCTTTTGCTTCCAACTGAGGTTTGCTGAGTTAGGTAGTCATGTGTCTAATAGAGGACTGTACCCATTTTTCATGGGTTCAGAGTGGCCGTAGTTGCCAAGTTCAAAACCAACCAAAACCTGGAGTCCATGGTCTAACGATTACAACTGTATTTATGGGAACCATAGGGGCGAACATTTTAATTTGGGTCTGTTCTAGAAAATGCAGGTCATCTGGTTCTTTTTACAGTGTTGTGTTCCCTGGTTTTGATGTTGCTGTAGCTTTCCAGAGATTTCCTTGAATGCCAAGAAGAATCTGGAACGTAGGAATGAATTTCCATATTGGAGTTGCACTTTGGGTTGCATTGGTGCGCGCCCAGAGTCTGACTACTGTGGTTCGCTGTTCCACTCACAGCTCTTCAGGTGTCTCACACCGGGTGCTGCTCAAATCCACCCAAGACCCGAAATGCAGAGACCAGTCAACTCGCACCCGAGGGGCCTGGGGACAGTTGAAAGCCATCTTTCATTAGCACATCATGTCTTTGTGGTTGCCCCTTTCTGTGTATTTGCAGTTATACATGAAAACAGTGCTTTAAATTATTTACACCAAGTAAATCGCCACTTGGGAATCTGCATTCTGTTGGGTCTCTGGGTTCTGGTAGCCCCGCCCTGTCACTTTCTGCCCCTGCCACATATCCCCAGGGGATTGTGAGGGTCTCCATACTTTAAAGATAAGTGATGGAAGTACCTCGGGGAAATAAAGTGCCCAGCATGCACTCTGAATATGAGTGGTGTGTACATGTGGGTGCAGAGAGCCTTCTTCCCAGGAGAGCACATACACGTGGCAGCCGCAGGCCTGGCTTCCTACCTGGGGACCATCATGAACTTGAAGAGCACAGGGTGGAAAATGACATTTCATATGTGTCTGGACTTTCAGATAAATAATATCCTACATCACAACCATCCAGGGAGGTGGGTATCATGAAGCTAATTTCATGGCAAAAGAAATTGAAGCTAAAAGAAATAAAATCACTTTTCCAAAGTTGCCTGGGAAGAAGTGTGTGGCTTTTTAAATAAACCTAATGTAGAACCAGAAAGCGTGCTATTCTGGTTTCCCCTGAGACACGATCTTGTCTTCTTTTAGTTCATACACAGGAGTCCCACCTCACCCCGCATGGGCGCCATGGGGCGCGCATGGGAGGGCGGCAGACTCAGGCGGCCGTATAACTCTTCCTTTCTCGTGGGCACAAAAGGGAACATTAAAGGCCACCTTGATGGGATATATCTTGTGTCCACTTTCAGGGAGAAATACGCCAACTTAATTTTTTTTATGTGTGATGGAAAATAAGTGTCATAATTTCTTTCTGTCTATTATATTGGTCAAAGTTCTCAAACGCTGTCTTAAGATACACTCACGTAGTGTTATCACACTAGCAGACACACTGCAGAAACACAGTGTGCGAGAACATTCCTTTTTGGTGGAGCTGGCACCGAAGAACCCTGAACAGGTCGAAGGAGGAAGTAAAGAAAGTCCTATCTGTGTGTGTTTTTTTTTTTTTTTTTTGTGGTGAAGACAAAACGATGGAGTCTGTGGTGTGTGTCGCAGATTTTCGTTTTTCCTGCTCTCACTGACCTTATTCTTTTGCTCTCTCTCTTTTTTAATTGAGGTGTAATGGCCACGTGCCTAGGACTTTTGGTAAGGTTTTCAATAAGCACCAAATTGATTTTAAAAATCTATCTATCTATCTATCTATCTATCTATCTATCTATCTATCTATCATCTACCTACCTAACGTCTTCTGATGTTATTCATCGGTTACTTACAGAGTCAACCATTCATACTACTGAGGCTGATCTTTACATAAGAGTTTAAGAAAATAGTCTCTGAAATAAAATACTCAACACACGAATCACCCATTACTGCCTTTCAAGAGGCAATTAGACTAAAGAGTATGACAAGCTTCTTTCCAGAGCACACAGTTCGGTGCCTTTACGGAAGCAGGGGAGGAGTCGAGGAAGGCCTCCCAGGGAGGGCAGAAAGAAATCCGAGCTGAGTTTTGAAGGTGAGCAGTCACTTATGAGCCAGGGTGCGGGGGGATGGAAGGCAGAGACGGTGCACAGGGAATGTGAAAAAGAGAACGGCAATAAAGGTTTGCTTTGAAGTTTAGCCACAAAATGCAATGGTCCTGCTTGAAACCTCTTTCATTGTAAGTGTTGGGTAGATCTATTGAATTTTCTCCTTCACACCTTTTTTTGGGGGGAGGAGGGGCTGTCCCCCCTCCGGATGCACATGGTTATGTTGGCAAAGCAGCGTATTCACACCACTGTGAACCTGAACCCGGGTCACAGCTGACCGCTTCAGGGAACAGCAGCTGTCCTAGGGAGGCAAGGACACGTTTGCTGTTGTCGTTGACATCTGGGTTACTAGTTTAGCATTAAGATACTGTTTTCTTTCAGTCCCATGAGGTAAACCGCGGTCAGGTGTCGAAGGACGACAAGGTGCTGTCTTGGTTGTTGAGTATGTGGAGCAAATCACGATGTTTTAATGAAATAAAATGTGTCTGTTGTGCGTCTGAATGTGGAGCTCCAAGGATCTGTTCTCAGACTGATTCTGTTGATGAGAAACCCAACCAGAAATTCTCGTGGTGGCCAGAGAAATGCCACATAGGAAGGAAGAGGAATGGAAGAGCTGACCAGAGAGAAAGGGAGACACACACACACACAGAGGGAGAGAGAGAGAGAGAGAATCTGCTAGCCTCTGATCCCAAGCACATTCTTGCCCTTGGTGGCCATGAACTCTCCCACCGCACTGAAGTATTTCCCACCCATCTCAGACCCCGCACAGTACTAGGGGGGTTCTCATCTCAAAATTAAAGCATTCTATATGCACGTAGTTTTATGATGACATCATGAAAACTGTAATCTCTTTACATACACATTTTCATAACAGCATCATAAAAAACACAGTCTAAGAGTTTACTTCCTTCTGCAAAAGAATCATCCGAGATTATCAGTTTTTCCAAAAATTATCAACTTCAGAAGGTTGGGGGCAGAGTCTTTCCTCACAGCACACGCTCACATTCTCTCCAGGATTTTAGGAGCTAACATGAAAACTCCTGCATCACTTTTAGGCTAAAACGCATGGCGTTCCCTCTCCGAAGGCCTTAGGCTGATGAAGAGTTCTTCTATGGACAGGCACACGGTAAATTACCTTCGTCTGCACAACCCAGGTGTGTGATGCACACAGAGTTTTTGCTCTGATACTTAATGGGCATGCAAATTTATCTATTTGGGGGCCACCTCTATGTCTGTACCGACACTGATGAAGTGTTCCTTGGAGCACAAAACAAACATAAGCACTTTACACAGAAAGCACTAGATTTTATTAGCCACTTGAAATCCCTGGAGGGAAGTGCCATTTCATTAGGAGGCTTCTTGGCTGTTCATTAAGGGCTTTTCATTTCCTTAAGCGCATTGATCTGGTAACCATTTTCCTTCTCTGTAAAAGAAGCCATTCGGGAAAGCACACTTGGAGAGGCCTGTTGTCTTTGGTGAGTATTAACACTAAGGCGTCCTCAGGAATCAATGCGGAACAACAGCCAGGCATCTGTACCCTGATTAGATGCTGGTACGCACTCAGAACTTCGAGTGGGCCTCGCTTCCCACCAAGGGGCTCCTCCAGCGCCACAATCCCACCACCTAGGACATGTGCTGTTGTCGTTTGCACTTGGGACGCTAGTTTAGCCTCAAGCTGCCATTTCCTTTAGATGCTTGAAGCAAACTACCAGGGGTCATCAGAGGCACTGCCTCAGTGGTTGGGTTTGTGGAAGGAATCGCTGTGCTGCAATGAGAAAGAAAAGTGCCTTTGTGGTTCTCAGCACGCGACACTCAGCAGCTGTAAGTCAAATACAAATCTACATGGTAGATTATAGCACTGTAGTGAATGGAGCTGTTCGTTAAAAATGGAAAATGCAAACAGATACATGCTAGGATACAAGTCAGTGCCTTTCTTACACTCGCTCTGTTACCCACGTAGTCGGGAGTCCAGCATAAATTGCGCATCTTACCTGGGACGTCCCTGGGCTAGAACGAGGAGCCGTGTGGGGATGTGGAGCGCTCACTAGCTTCAGGGTCAGGGTGGGTTCTAACGCCACGGCCCCCGGCCACAGGGCCAGTTCAAGTCACTGCGCTCACTGAGTTTTAGCTTCTGTGTAGGTACAATGCCCCCAAAATGCCATCAGATTATAATTCAAATTTTTGTGCCAAATAATAAACAGGATTATGAATTAATATGCCCAGGTCACTGCCTGGCCTGTGGAAGACACGCGATAGAAATTACTTTCTCCTCAGTCCCACCCCCAACTTTTAGCATCACCCCACTGTCTTACCCACAGCTAACCCCCTGGGAGTTTTGTCACCCTCCGGGTTTTTCACTGGTGTCACGGTCCCTCACTTTCCCTAGCACCATGAGTCAAACT
>PVKM010049282.1:0-10974 GCA_004027735.1 Carollia perspicillata
CGGTGAGGCACCAAGAACCCCATTGCCCTGAACCCTAGTGACAAGCCCTCCCCCATCCTCTGCTCTCTGATATGCAAATCCGGCCCAGGCACTAAAGCAGTCCAGTCCCCCTAGAGGGACACGGAGGGCCTGACCGGCCTGGGCCTTGCTTCACGGGGTCTCCAGCCTCACCTCCGTGCACACCTCCCTCACCCCAAGCTCGAGCCCCTTAGACGGACGCTGGAGAGGAGGCTCCCAGGACAGAGTTCGCACCTCCTTCCGCCCTGAACCTGCCCTCGCTGCTCTTTCACCTGGAACGTCCCTCCACCTCCCCAGTCCAGGCGGCACCGTGCATTCTGGGCTCTCCCACAGCCCCCTGTCACAGGGCTCTGCCACCCAGGAGCCCTGGAATGCCCCAAGGAGAAGCTTATTAAGAAGTGTTGGCTATCACGGCTGTCTGGGCTCCGGAGCCGACACGGGGTCTGCCACAGAGCAGGTGTCCGTGCCTTTTCCTGGAGTGAATCAGTGAAGTGCCCATTTCCAACGCTCCTCTCAGGACTCCTCCGGAGGGTCGGGGTGCAAGACACGCCCCAGGGCCCAGCTGCCCGCCCTCCCTGGGCTTGGCGCCCTCCTCTCATCAGCCACTTACCCCAGCACAGCCGCAGGCAGCCGAGGGCCAGCAAGGACCAGAGCCGAGGCATCACCCGGACCGCGCACCGCGCCTCTCCGCCGCAGCACTCCTGCTAGCCCTGGGCTGTCGGTGTGCCCCGCCCCCCGTCCGCTCGGCCAATCCGCGACCTCTTAGAGAACTATTTGCATACACCCCGCCCCCGGCTCCTAGGCAGGTAGGTATCCCAGCAAGCGGGAGCCTTTACCCAAGTGCCTTACTGAGTGCAGAGACCTGCACCGCGTCTCTCGCCTAAGGACACCTGGGGACAAGCCACTTCAGTTTGAGCCTCAGTTTCCATACTGTAAACGGGGACGCTAATTACTACAACTGTTTATACAGAGACCCCCCTAAGTACCAGAACTTCCCTGGCTCCTGTGAAGATGAACTGAGAGAAACAGCAATAGTGCTGTCATGGAAACCTTGAAGCCCTGGGCCTGCGACCTGTGCCAGACCTGTGTTGTGACTCTGTCTGCTCACAGGTGCAAGGGCAAGGCTGCACGTGGACTCCCTGGAAAGTCCCGGGCTGACGGCACCTGGCAGCCCAGCGCAGGGGCCCTTCAAAAGGGAAGGGGCAGGATTTAAGGCCCGCTTTCTGGGGGAGCATTTGAAACTAGTGACAAAGCCTTCCCCTGGATCAGATGGCTCCTTCGAGCATCAGAAATCATGCACATCTCTGAGTGCACGTTAAATATTAGATTTTACATTTAAAAAGGGAAAGCCAGTCAGCAAGGATGGCAGGGGTGGGGGAACTAAAATTGGAACTGTAAACAATAACACAGGCGAGCCCCTTTAAAATGGAGCCCAGGCTGCCTTCCCAGAGGCAGCGCCTAGCCCAACAGGTACTCCACGCCTTGGTGTGCTACAACAGGGCAGAATAGCCTTTGGACTGGGCTGAAGCAACCTGTTTCCCAAAAACCTGTTTACAATGACTGCAATAACACAGTTACGACTAAGCACTGGACCGATAGCTACTGGACTGCAAATTAAAAACAGTGTCTAGAAAGAAGGTCCCTGCATTAGCTGATCTGCACGGATGGAAACGCCTTCCTTCTGTTGACGTCACGGGTCCTCTTCCCTGTCTCGTGAGCACCCAGAGCCTCTGTCTCCCCTCGGAACATTATTTGGGCTTCTGTCTGAAGCAGCGATTCCTGAATAGCTCTTCTGATCGCACTCAGGAAATGCTGGTTGCCTCTCGCTTTGAAAGGCCCTTCTATTTGTAGGTGGACTGAACCCGGCAGAAACTAACGAACGCGCAGCATTGACGACAATCAGGTGCAGAAAAGAAAAGAAGGGGACTGTGTGGGGGAGACACGGGGCTGAGCTCGTGTGCCGGTACTTCCATGGCGGGTGGAATTACTCACAGGACAGAGAACAGTCACCGAGGCCTGGGGAGGGCAGAGCAGCTCCGAGGAAACTTCGGGTGGCCAGGACTGGCAGCGGGGCCTGGGTTCTCACTCCCTACAGGACGAGGGAGATTGGAATGGAGGAAGAGGAAGAACTGTGTGGTGTCCGTGATTAGTAGTATGGTTGTGAAAAATAACAACAGTACATTCCTTGCTCCGTCCAGTGAAAGGGCCGAGAGGCAGTGCTCCCTGCTGCCAGGAGCTCACTCAGCCCTCTTGGATCTGAAACACCATTCCCCAGCAAAAGGCACCAGGGCCCTGTGGAGAGGGGGCGACCCGGGGCTGGCTCAGGAAACGAGAAGAGCCTAGAAAGGAAAGGAGAGCTAGAAGCACAATGGGCCGTCCAAGGCACTGGCACAAGGGGGCGGGCCGGGCCTGAAGGGCCTCCCAGTGGTCAGACTGGAGTGAATTTGAGCATAAAATACATAATGGAAGTAGTTCATCTAGCCCCTTGGATAAAACACAGACCCACCAGTCAAGGCTGATGCTTTAGAAAATGTTTCAAAAGAGAAGAGAAATTTCTTCTTTAAAGATGAACATGAACTAACTAATAAAATGTAGAAAGAACGACAAATTGAAACTCAAAATTTTACCATCATCCTAGCAATAACCGATCCACAAAATAGTAATAAGAACATCATCTCGACAAATGTTAAATTCACAGGATGAGAGAATTGTAGGGAACAAGGTGTGCGGGGGTCTGGGGACACCAACCTAATGAAGCAAACTTAATGTCATCAGTTAAGGGACGGACTGATTTCCTGGGGTCACGGCTCTAAGAAGTGGAATTAAAAGTTGTCCAGAAAGTTTAATTCACCCTGGCTGGTGTGGCTCAGTGGATTGCGTGCGGGCTGTGAACCAAAGGGTCGCTGGTTCAATTCCCAGTCAGGACACGCGCCTGGGTTGCAGGCCAGGCTCCCTGGTGCAGGGAGTGAGAGAGGCAACCACAAGCTGACGTCTCTCTCTGCCTTCCTCCCTGCTTTCCCCTCTCTCTAAAAATAAAATAAATAAAATCTTTTTTTAAAAAAGGAAAGTTGAATTCGAATCTAATCGACACGACACCATCGGGCACATCCAACCTGAGGAACTTCCCGCCAACCCGCCGGCCTGGATGCCATGAAAACGTTGATGTCAGGAGAGACAAAGGCAGAGACAACAGAAAGGAAGACCCCAGAATGCTCGCGGACTGAAAGGGACGAGGAGGCAGCGCTAACCGCACCCCTGACCCTCAACTGTCTCTCGGACGGAAACGAACAGCCCTCTGCACACACTGTCGCCGTCAGCACCGCAGAGAGAGAGATTCAAACCACGGACTGTGTGTTGGATAACAACAGTGCTCGCATGTGAAACCGCATGAGTGTGACCACCGTACTGTGGTTACGAAAGAGACACACGCCGGAGTCTTGTGGGTGCAGTGTCGTGGTATCTGGAACACACTCGCACACTCACGCTCACACACAGGCACACGGAGTGAGGGTGTGAGAGGAAGCTGTTAAGCAAATGCTGCACCATATTAACAATTGGTGAATGTGGGTGTTCTCTGCCCTGTTCTACAAATGTTTCTACTGATTTGAAATTTGTCAGGTTTTTATTTATTTTTTTATTTATTTATTTTTACAGAGATGGGAGGGGAGAGAGAAAGAGTGGGAGAGAAACATCAACCGGTTGCCTCTCTCACATGTCCCGCTGGGGACCTGGTCCACAACCCTTTTGGTGTTCAGAGTGATGCCCAACCCACTGAGCCACGCCAGTCAGGTTTTTCAAATTTTTTAAAGTGAAAATGTTGGGAGAAAGAGATCCCTGTGCTTGGCCAGAAATGTACTCTTCCCCCCTGTGGACCTCGGTTTCCCCTCTGTGACCTGGGGAGGGGACTCAGCTCCGACATCCCAAGAGTAGGTCATCAGATCTTCACCTTCGGGGAGCGGAAAACACCCAGGAGACATGAACTTCTGAGCGGGGGTCAGGCGCTCCTCCGAGAATGTTTATGGGCTGGCATTTCTCGTCGGACCACAGCCTGTGAACCCGGAGTTTGTCAGAGGCCGATGGAGCTGATCTCTCTGGCTCGGCCGGAACCGCCGGGGAGGGAGGAGGCCCGGGAAACTGACCTGTCCTGCAAAGCCCAGCAGTCTGCAGGAAAAACAAATGAAAATCCCCTGTGCTCTGGTCTTACCAAAATATGGAGACAACATTTTTGGGGAAAAGTTAAAATAATACTATCTGCTAAGGCCCAAACATGTCTGCAAAAAAAAAAAGTCTTGGATTTATAAGCAAGTCCCCACTTCACAGATGCCTTTTGCCTGCTGTGTTCTGAGGAGGGGAACACGCAGGAGACATGAAACTCATGGGCCGATTTGTTCGGGAGATGCCCATGCTGGTCTGCAGGGAGGGAGGCCAGTGAAGGGGGGCCCCGACGCCTGCCTGTGTGCCCCCACTGGGGCCCAACCTCCTGTGTGGGCCTGCCGAAAGGTTTTTGGGGAAAAAAAAGTTTTTCCCTTGTTGATCGAGTTGATGCGAGGGCACAGAGCTTCGGTGTGACTCAGACCTGTCCCTGTATCTCCGTCCATCAGACTGTCTTTGTGAACCCTGGCCCAGGAGGGCCTGTCAGAGGCCCGCACCGGGATGCCCTGCCATGTGAAAGGCCATGCGAACCCCAGCCCTGCGCAGGCCTCCTGTGAATTCGAAATCCGGGGAATTTATGGGCTGGAAATTCTTGACCCAGAAATGTCTCTCCGAGGGTCAGAGAGGCCTGAGCCAGTTTCCATGACAATTTTCTTTAGAAGTCAGGGAAGTTGTGTGCAGGCCCCAGCCCCCACCCCCTGTATCCACCCAAGAACTTGCTTTCAGCGATTGGATCGCCACATCCCAGCAGCCTGAAGGCCAAGCTTTCCCGCCCACAGAGACTGAGTCACTTGAACCAAAACAAACAGAACAAAACTTGGGCAGAGAGACCCAAGCTCAGCCCCGAGCTCCCTCACCGACCCCCAGCTCCCAGCGGCTCTCACAGCCCCCATCTCTCTCCTAAGCTCCAGTGCATCGAACCTTGGGGTTCCAGAAGGTCCCCGGCTCTGGTTCTCTCTGGGGTGGCCCCTGCCCCTTTGCATAGCCTTAGCTTCTTTTGGTAACATAGGGGTACTCAGGGTGCTCCCTTGCACAGCGGAGCATGAAGTGTGGCCCTGGGTGCACATGCTTACTGACTGAGCTTAGAGATGTCGCACCCACAGCCCCCAGGCCAACACCCTCTGCCTGGCCCGTCAGGCTGGTCCCGCCTTCTCCTGTGGCCGCTGTCCTCCCTCCCAGTTCCCTCCAGGGCGCAATGCAACCAGTCTCCTCTTCCTCTCCGGGCCTTTCCGCCTCGGCTGCCTGGGATGTGTGCTCCTATCCGCCTCTTTCTAACCAGATTAGCCAGCTCTGGCTGCTGTGACAGACACCCCAGGCTGGGCCTTACATGCCAGAAACTTACTTCCTCACAGTCCGGGGCCGGAAGTCAAAGATCAGCTTGTCCTCGGGGCTGGTTTCTCCTGAGGTCTCTCCCCTGTGTCCTCACGTGGTGGTCCCTGTGCGTGTCTGTCTCAGTCATCTCTTCTGCTGAGGACATCAAGTCAGAGTGGATTAAGGTGACACAAGAGACTTCATTTTACATTAATCGCCTCTTTAAAGGCCCACCTCCAAACACAGGCCCGTGCGGAAGTCCCAGAGGGGTGAGGTTTCAACCTACGGATTTGAGGGACATGATTCTGTGATCACACACATGCTTGGCGCCCTCCATGTCTTCTTGTCTGGACAGGTAACAAAGTAACCCCCCCCCCCCAACACTGCCATGTTAGGGACTGTGCTAAGTGTTTTACATATATTACAAGCTTACTTACCAAATCCAGTCTGGAAGGCAAGTAGGATTATCACCCCCATTTTACAGGTGAGGAAACGGAGGCTCTGAGAGGTGGAGTGACAGCCGGCCGGGACGCAGGCTCTGCCCGGGCAGGAACCCTGTCTCTAACCCCAGCGCCAGACACTGGTTGCTGGATCCATCCGCAGACGGGCTTAGTGCCCTCTAGGTGGGAAGCAGGGGGGCTGATTTTACACTTGGGTCACAGGACCCCAGCTTCCACACTCTGACTGCTCCTTGGTCTCTTCACCTGCTGGCCGCCCTTTCTGGGCATCTGCACACAAACACCAGAGTGGAATGCCTAAAGGACAAATCTGGCTGTCACTGCCCTCATGTAAAACCTTGCAGGGCCCTGACTGACTGGGTTCAGGATGAAGCCCATACTTCACACCCCCACATCCAAGGGCGCTGCATGGCCGTTGAGTTCCTGCCAACCTCCCACGTCCCATCCCTCCCCTCACGCCTGGCACCAGCCCCACCAAACACCCGCAGATGCCGATCTCTCCAAGCTCTCTCTTGGCCTTTGGGGCTCCATGCCCCTCCATGCAAGCTCCGGGCCCCCAAAGCCCAGCCCAGATCCCTCCTCCTCCAGGAAGTCTTCCTTCCTTGTCTTTCCAGCACAGGAACCGTGGGGCTATGATGACATCGTGCTGGTGGTGGGTCTTGCTCCCCGCTGACCCCAGCATAAGAGCCCTGCCTGGGGCTTCTTTATTACGGAGACTCCTGCCCCTGCCCAGGGCACGTGCTCATCACCGTTTGATGAATGATGGACAGAAAGAACTGCTAAATTACTGCAAGTACAAGAGAGGAGGCTCTTTCAAGCTGTGGAGTTCATCTCGGTCCACACCAGACGCCCTTCTGGGAGGTGCAGTAGACGGCCTGGGGCAGGCTGGCCTCAGGGGAGGTGGGAGGAGCATTTGCACCCTGGGTGAATTTTGAAGGGGGAGCCGCCTGGACCTTGCCGATGGTCTGGGTGTGGGGTGTGGGTATGGGGGAGTCAGGGTGGCCCCCGCCACCCTGAACTGAGATGGGGAAGGCTGGGGAAGAGCGGGGAGGGGGAGAAAGCGAGGACGTGGGTTTTACACCTTCTACTGCCCTTTGAGGCTGCGCAGCCAAGGGAGGGAGAGCGGCAGGGCCAGGCCACCCAGCACTCAGCTCAGTGGGCCGACTCCTTTGTGCTCCCTTCCATCCCCCCAGTGATGTCCACAAGGGACCCGTCCATCCCTGGGCTTCCGTGAGTTTGTGGAGCCGGCAGCAGCTTCTCCCACCCAGGGACAGATGAACGGTGGCAGGAGGTTGGGGACCAATTTGCAGCCTGAATTTAATGGATGGCCCCTGCGCTGCCCCCTGTGTGGTCCCAGTGCAGGGCACAGGCCTGCAGGGTCCTGGAGAAGCTCTGGGGGACCCCGTATCAAGGCCAGAGGGCAGAGGAGGGTCAGGGGGCCAGCCCCACCCCCTTGCCTTGGGAGAAGCTGAGGCCTCCCGGTTGAGTGGTAACAAACTGGTTTGTCCATCTCTGGAATGAAGCTGGGTTAGACATTAACATTCCCTTATCTGTGTGACCTGGAGGCTGTCGGGCAAGGGGGTGGGGGGCTCAGAATTGCTCTCCCTCTAGCACAGGGGCCTCCCAGTTGTCCCCCACTGGCCACCTGGGTGGGTCAGAGGCAGACGTGGGAGCAGGTCCTGGTTCAGCCCCTCAGCCCCTCCCTCCATCACTGCCCCTCCCCTGGCAGCAGCTCGGGGAGCCACTTGGCCTCGCCCAGCTTCCCAGAGGAGAAGACAGGGGTTACTGCTATGTGACTTCCCTGTCTCCTGCCATTTTGTGTGCGTGTCTCAGGGATCTGGGCAGGGCGGGGGCAGGTGGCACTGGAGATGGAGGGCTGGGTGGGGCACCCCCAGGCTGGGGGTGCTGGCTGGACCCTGGGAGCCAGGGCTCCAGGCTTCAGTCTGATGTGGCCGCTGCCGTGTGCAGCCCCGTTTGTTCCAGGAACTCCTCCTCCCTACAAGATGCAGCTGAGGGACCTTGGCCTCCAGGAAGTCTTCCTGGGCATCAGGCTGGGCTCCCACAGCCTCCTGGGGGCCCTCTCCACACTGTCGGTCACTGCGTCCTTCTCTGAGGACAGCAGCCCCTGAGTCCCCGGACTGGGCTGGGCCTAGGTCACCCATGACCCCAGATGAATCTGGGAGCTGGGAGCCCCACTCAGCTTTCCAGGGTCCCTGGTGGTGGAGATCCTGCCCCCACCCCTGCTGAGGGCCCGAGTGGCCACGATGCTCAGTCACCAGGCTCCTTGGCTCCTGCCCTGATCCCACCATCTCTGCCCTTAACCTCTAAGGACAGGTCATTCCTACCGCAGAGACGACCCCCACAGCCTGCAGGTGGGACCCCTGTCAGCCCCCGGGTATCGCAGTACAGTACTGAGATGTTGGTGCTTATTTTATTACAACCAATATACTAGAAAGGATCCCATTATCCCTGTCTGTAATTGCCGGTTTCACTGCTGTGTTTGGACCTTGCAGGAGGGCTGGCCCCACAGGGGTCGTGCCTGGCAGGCAAGAAACTCCAGGAAAAGCTGGGTTTGAACACCAGCCTCCTGCTCCCCAGGCTCATGCCTGTGCCGCGGACGCGGTTCATGGCCTAGACTGGAGTGATTCTGCCAGGGTTCAAATCCCTGCTCCTGCTCGGGCTCACTTTGGGACCTGCGGTAAGCTACCGGACTTCTCTGTGCCTCAGTGTCTTCACTTGTAAACTGGAATGGTGACGTCAGAGGCACCCCCTGACCCCCAGCCTCAGGAAGAATCAACGGGACAGTGTCTGCCCTGCACAGAGGCAGTGCCGTGGGCCCGGGGCTGGGAGAGGGGCCCGTGCTCTTCTCCACCCCGCCTGGATTTGAACCCAGGGTTCTACTCTTGCTGGCCCCTCAGCTTCCGGAGGGATGAGTCCTCACATGTAAGAACAGGACAGTGGGGCCCATTTCTCGGAGGGTCAGCCACCCATGCCGCCACTCTCCACACACTGGTGTGCCAGGCACAGCTCCCAGAAGGCCAGGACTGCCTGCCCTCGGGGAGGGTCTTCTGTTGGGCAACACGGACACCATGCAAAAGAGCCTCAGCTAACCGCACACTGGTCAGCCCCGGGAAGGTTTAGCTGAACCTGGCACTGCGGAGGTCCTGCCCAGACGCCCGCCCGGTCCTTTCCCTGGGGCGCCTGTGGCTCTGAGATTCGGCGTTTGGGGCTTCCAGAGCTGCCCGCTTCCCCAGGGCTCGGCCGGTGGGGCCTGGCTGGAGGATGCAGGGCGGGTGGAGAGCGAGCTTGGGCCATTTGCCTCCCCACTTCTTTGCTGGGTGTGTCTGGCTGCTCTGCAGGAGCTGGGTCTCCCGCTTTTAGTGGGTTCTCTCCTTGCTGCACAAACAGGGCCTGGGGTAAGAGTCACCGGCAGCTGAGCCCTCGGGAGGGCTGCTTCCCCTCTTGCTGGTCTCCCAATTGCACAGCAGTCCTCAGCAGGGCCTTTCCTGCCGACAGCGCTGGCTTTGACCCTCCGCCGGACCACCGTGTCCCTCGGGCCCCAGCAGAATCCCCCCTTCCTGGGGCTACCCTTCCTGCCACTCTGCAAGGAGTCCAAACCCCAGCTCCGCACTCCTGGAGCCTCTTCTCATCCTGTGGTGGTTTCACCTGACGAGGATTTGTGGGGCCGTTGGGAGGATGTCCCTCCTTTTCCTAATGGAAGGCATCCTGAGGGCACGGTGTATTTCCTCCCATCGTTTTTTGAATAATTGTATTCCCAGCACACTGTCGTGGGCACTTAATACACATTACTTATTTTTTTAAAAATTATTTTTAGAGAGAGGGGAAGGGAGGGAGAAAGAGAGGGAGAGAAACATGGATGTGAGAGAGACACACAGATTGGTTGCCTCTTGCATGTGCCCCCAACCAGGAACCGGGCCTGCACTCAGGCTTGTGCCCTACCTGGGACTAGAACGGACAGGCGACCCTTCTGTTTGCGGGAGGCCGCCAGCCCCACTGAGCCACTGCAGCCCGGGCCAGGCCTGCAGGTGCTCTGCGGGTCCCCCCTACCTTCCGCTCCCCTGCCCACTGTCTAGCAGGGCTGCGCGCTGGCATCTGGCGCCCCCTGGCGGCGCCCCCTCGCGGGTGGTTCAGACAGGGAGGGAACCCAGTGGGGGTACTGCTGACCATGGGACAACCCTCCCGCCCCTCGGCGGACTTAGCTAAGTTCTACTGGGATCAGAAGAAAGAGAATGCAGTTTTACGTAGAAAGAAATCTTAGTATATAATTCTGATATATTTGTTTTTATATCAAGGCAATCATAAAACAGTTTTAATTTAATTATTTATTATTATTATTATTATTATTATTATTATTATTATTATTATTATTAATCGAGGAAAGTTCCCACAAAGGCATCAGTGCCCAGGGCCCAGGAAAGCCGTACTACCGCCTCTGGGCCCGCCTCTCTGACCTGGGCCCTCCGAGGTCAAAGGGTGTGAGGACTGGCAGATTTGGGGAGGAGAAGATGACCCAGAACATCAGTGAGTGGCTGGTGGAGGCTGACCAGCGCCCAAGTGATCCGCATCCTCCCTGAGTCCCGATGCCCCCTCCTGACTCCAGTTCAGACACAAGGCCCCTTCTCTCTTCAAATTATGCAACGCAGAATTGGGAGCCCCTCCTGTGTGCAGAGGTGGCATCAAGACAAGGCAGGGGATGGGACAGACACCATCAGTGTACAGAAGAAAGCCGCCTGGGCTGGGGGAGGCGAGTGCTAGGGAGGGGCTGGAGCAGGTGAGGGGTACCCCGAGGGCAGGGTGCTTTTGCACAGGCAGGGTTAGTTGAACCACCAGAGCACGGAGCTCGGGGCCATCTCTGGGTCGCAGAAAGGAGCTGGTTACAGAGCCTCCAAGGACTCACGTTTCCTAGCGAGCCTGGCAGTGCACAGCTCCAAGGGGAAGAGGTGGAGAGAAGGTGCACCCTCAGGGAATCCCAGGCTGTTATGGTTCAGAAAGCAGCAAGCCTGCCTCCCCCTTA
>PVKM010049283.1:0-10973 GCA_004027735.1 Carollia perspicillata
TGTACTTAATGAATTTCATGTCAGCCTTGGCTGGCCGAGCCTTCCCATGGGTTGAAAGAGGAGACATACTTTCCTGTACAGACAGTGAAAATTCCTATACAGCAGAGTGAGTGTTTTATGCACCTTCGACCCTTCCCCAGCCTGAAGCAAGTTCTCAAGCTTTTCTGGAGCTGCTTTTGGTCATGTTACCCTCTACCACAATGACCTTTCCCTACACCATTTATTGCAGAGACCATCCTCTCCTGTTGAATATTCTTGACTCCCCTTTCAAATATTAGTTGACCATACAGGTCTGTGTTCTTGTTTCTGTTTCACTGATCTATGTCTGTTTCTATGCCAGTGCCATACAGTTTTTATTATACCTTTGAAATCAAGTTTGAAATCAAGAAGTGTAATCCTTCCAGCTTTATTCTTTCTCAAGAGGTATTTGGTTACTTGAGATTTTTTATTAATTATTCCCTTTAATTAAAATGGTTAATATCTAAAATATATAAGAAACTCATATAATTCAATAACAAAAACACAAATAATATGATTTAAACATAGACAAAGGGCCTGAATGGACAGTTTTTCCAAAGATGACATATAAAGGGCCAACACATACATGAAAAGGTCCTTGAAAAGACTAATCATCAGAGAAATGCAAATCAAAACCCCAATGAGATATCACCTCACATCTGTTAGAATGACAATTATCAAAATGACAAGAGACAACATGTAGAGAAAATGAAAACCCTTGGACCTTATTACTGGGAATATAAATTGGCATACCACTCTAAAAAACAACATGGAAGTTTCTTAAAAAATTAAAAAATAGAACTATCATGTGGTTTAGAGATCCCATTTCTGGGTATACATCTGAAGGAATGCAACCACTGTCTCAAAAAGATTTCTGCTCCACCAATTTACTACAGCATTATTTCCAATAATCACATGTAGAAACAACCTACATGTCCATCAGTAGTTAAATGGACTTAGAAATGTGATTATGTGTATATAATATATATTATTATATATTATAAATAAGTCATACAGAGAAAACAAATACTGTATGATCTCACTTGTATACAAAATCTAAAAATGCTAAACTCATAGAAATAGAGAGTAGATTGTTAGTTGCTAGGGCTTAGGGGGTGGGAGAAATGAGGAGATATTGGTTAAAAGGCACAAACTTCCAATTATTGAGATCCCCAATTATTCCAATGGGGATCTCATGTACAACATGGTATCTACAGTTAACAGTACTGTATTGGATACTTGAAAGTTACTGAGAGTAGATCTCAAATGTTCTTAGCAAAAAAGATAAAAAAGAGAGAGATAACTTTGTGAAGTGTTGGATGTTAGCTAAACTTATTGTGGTAATTATTTCACAATATATACATACATGAATCATTATGTGTACATCCTAGATTTACACAATATTGTATGTCAATTATATCTCAATAATAGGGGGAAATTAAGTAGCATAATTAAGCATTGACCTGGTAGGTTTCTAGACCACAAATTAAATCAATCAAATTTATTGCAAGCTCCCAAGCTTATTGATACATCCTTTTAGCGTAGGTGGGCAGTTAGCTAGCCACCACAGACAGAAGAGGACTCCAAGTAACACCTGCACAGACTCTTCCTGCTCCCAACATCACCTAAACTAAAGCCTCTTATCTTCCAGAGGCTCCTGGAGAAAGACAGACCTATTTGACTTTTCTAGCCAGTTTTAACAGGTTGTTGTCTCATATGGGAACACATGAAACAATATCCATTACTCATCTCCTCCACTCAAGCAAATGTTCTATGTATTGTAGAAAACAAATTCTATGTTGTACTTTATCTCCATTTGTAACTTTAATAAAAAGGGGTACAAAAAGACTTTAAAATAATGTCTGTCCCCGTCCTCAGACTTTATTTTAGCATCAAAACACCAAAAACAATTATGAAAACAACTACAATAGGAGTTCTTTAGACAGGTCAGGTGCCCAGCACCCTAGAGCTGGAAATGTCTCTATAGACACAAAAGGATTCGATGGCTCCAAAGACCACTTATAACACAAGATCAAATTCAATAATTTTCTGTCTATTGTTGTTGGCTTCTCTTTAACCATAGCCCATGTCCTTGTGCCAAATTTCTGAGTCAATAAATTAAAGGCTAAAAGAGTATGCTTAAAAACTCATTGGTCAATGAATTATGATATTCCTATGTTCTAGCCCTAGGTTTTTTATCATTTTCCAGCTTCATGGCCATGGACAAATAAGTTAACCTTTCTAAGTCTCATTTTGTATACTATAAATAGGAGTATTTTATGTACCACCAATTCATGGAGTTTTTATAAAGAGCGAATGAAGTACTTTATAGCTAACAAGACTTAACAAATGTAAAGCTATGAATCTTGGTTAAATATGTTCCCAATTTTTTATGGATAACACATATCTAAGTATTTAGATCTTTTTATATTAAGAAAATTATATGTCGTTTAACTGAAATTTAAATTTAACTGCTGTTCAGTGTTTTATCCAGCAACACTATTAACATTTTGGGCCCGATAATACTTTGCTTAAGGGGGCTCTCTCGTGCATTGTATGACATTCAGCAGCGTTGCTTGCTTCTGCACACTGGGTTCCAGTAACACTGCCCCCCATCGGTGAAAACCAGAAATGTCTCCAGATATGGCAACTTCCTGTGCCCTCTCCAACCCTCACTTTCCAATGCACCTCTCTAGACTTTGAGTTAGACACAGTGGGTAGAGTCCCTGCTCTCTCACTTACAGGTTGTGTTACCTTGGGCTTAGCCTCAGTTGCTTCGACTTCACAATGGGGATCACAATATTATGACTGTGTGGATTAAATGTCAAAATGTATTTAATACACATTTATATGGTGCTATATACATGCACATTTCAATTATTTATTCATTTAATATACATGATGATTATATGAGCGGGGTGATTTTAAATCCATTTTATAGATGAGAAAACTGAGGCACAGAGAAGTCAAACAGTTTGTACAAGTCCTTACAGTACATAAGTGGCTGAGCTAGAATTCAAATCCGGGTGGACTGGCAGCAAAATCTAGCTCTTCATTATTCCAGGCTGCCTCTCAGAAATAGGGCACAGGTCGTGTGGCAGGTGTCTGGCACATAGTAAAAGCTAATAGATTGCATCGATTGTCACAGTTAGATTAGTGTTATCATTTTATATAGCCCTGAAAGCAGGTGCTGTGCCATACGTTTCCTTTGGTACTTTCTTTACACTATGTCCTTGCAGCAACCTTGAGAGCTAAGCAGGGCCAAGCAAATAATAGCAACTTTGTCTGATGAATAATAACGAGCCTGCATACTTGCCAGAGAGATGAGATGAGCCTGAGTGAGAAGCCAGTTTTTCTCATCCCTGGGCCAGCTCTCTCTAGTATCAAGCAACTTTCATCTTGAGCATTGTGCCAAGACCTAGAGGAAGACAAGAAACGTAATATTGAAGGTCTGCTTTCAAAAAGCTTAAGATAGCCTGGGGGACAAAAGCATAAGCATACGAGAAAATATATGACAATAGAAGAAAGTAGAGAAACCACTAAACAGTAGGACAAACCGGGAGTGCCAGATTAGTATTTTAGAGAAGGATGGACTTAAAAGTGCTCTGGGCTTTAAAGAATGGCAAGGTTTTGAATATGCAGATGAAAAAAGAAAGGGACTGTATTTAAGGAGCATTTACTAAGTGTCAGGCATTGCTGTGTATTCTTCATAACAATAGAGTATTGTTCACTTAACATTCTTATGAATAATGTTGGTTTTATATATCCATTTTACAGATGAATTAAAGTTCTAGATTAAGACTCTTGCAGGAAGGCCCATTGTTAACATACAGTAAAAATCAAATTTAAATTTGCTCTTCTAATTTCAAAACCTAAGCTATTTCATTTGCAAATAGCAGAGAAGATTGAGATAAAGGAGGAAGAGGTATTTATTTCAAAGAGAAAATGCTTATTGAAAGGCAATGCACAAACAAAATATTTAAGTAAATTGGTTCTTCACAAAGGACTAATCACTAACTGTTATTTTCTATTTGTTTATTTATTAGCCATCTCTCTTGGCCACAAAATATGTCCCCAGGAAAGAGTCATCTTACCCTTTTCCTTCATTTCTATGTCCACACATCACCTAAAACAATGGTTGCTATCTAGAGAGTAATCAGTATATATTGTAAAATACAAATATTTTAAAGTAAAAGAAGAATAAATATCAACATAGAAAATGTGTGAATACAAATAATTTTTAAAATATCTGATAATATAGAAAATTAATTTAAAATTAGAAATTAAAATGATAATATTTATAGGAAAGATAAATATGAATTAATAATTTAATCATGACACATTCCCCAATTTATGTTCATTCATTATATACATATTTATAAACAGGTTTGGCAATAGCTTCTGTGTAGAATAAAAGTACTGGGCTAATTTTTTCTCACACATTCAATGGGTGCTAGAACAACTGAATACAATCTTAAATTGCATTTATCTTTCTTTGTATTTTATTTTAATTGTTGAAATACAGTTTTCTGTCTTTTACTCCCATCCCAGTTTACCCTCCTGAGTTTTTGTCCATGTGTCCTTTATACTTGTTCCTGTTATCTCTTCCCTTTTTCCCCTGAAAGTCTCTCCCCTCTCCCCTCTGGTTACTGTCATCCCCTTTTCTATTTCAATGTCTTTGGCTATATTTTGCTTGCTTGTTTGTTTAGTTGCTTAGGTTTCTGTTAAAGGTGAGATCATATGGTATTTGTCCTTTACCGCCTGGCTTATTTCACTCAGCATAATGCTTTCCAGTCCCATCCATGCTGTTGCAAAGGGTAGGAGCTCCTTCTTTCTTTCTGCTGTGTAGAATTACATTGTATACATGTACCATAGTTTTTTGATCCATTCATTTACTGATGGGCATCTAGGTTGCTTCCAACACCTGGCTATTGTAAATTGTGCTGCTATGAACATTGGGGTGCATAGGTTCTTTTAGATTGGTGTTTCAGGGTTCTTAGGATATAATCCTAGCAGTGGAATTGCTGGGTCAAAAGGCAGTTCCGTTTTTAGTTTTCTTAGAAAATTCCATACTGTTTTCCATGGTGGTTGTACCCATCTGCAATCCCACCAAAAGTGTACTAGGGCCCCCTTTTCTCCACATCCTCTCCAACACTTATTGTTTGTTCCTTTGTTTATGATGGCCATTCTTGCCTGTGTAAAGTGGTATCTCATTGTGGTTTTAATTTGTATTTCTCTGATAGCTAGTGACATTGAACATGTTTTCATGTGTCTCTGAATCCTCTGTATATCCTCCTTGGAGAAATGCCTGTCCAAGTCCTTTGCCCATTTTTTAATTGGATTGCTTATCTTAGAGTGGAGTCATGTAAGTTCTTTGTATATTTTGGAGATTAAACCCTTGTCTGAGGTATCATTGGCAAATATGTTTTCCCATATGGTTGGTTCTCTTTTTATTTTAATACTGTTTTCTTTAGCCATGCAGAAGCTTTTTATTTTGATGATATCCCATTTATTGATTCTTTCCTTTATATCCCTTGCTCTAGGGGACATATCATTAAAAATGTTGCTGTGTGAGATATCTGAGATTTTCCTGCCTATGTTCTCCTCTAGGATTTTAATGGTGTCATGGTTATATGCAAGTCCTTTATCCACCTAGAATTTATGTTTGTGTATGGTGTAATTTGGTGCTCGAGTTTCATTTTTTTGCATGTAGCTGTCCAGTTCTCCCAACACCATTTGTTGAAGAGATTATTTTTACTCCATTTATGGTGTTGCCCCCTTTGTCAATTATTAACTAACCATAGAGACTTGGGTTTATTTCTGGGCTCTCTGTTCTGTTCCATTGGTCTGTGTGCCTGTTTTTATTTATGGCAGTGCCAGGCTGTTTTGATTACAGTGGCCTTGTAATACAGTTTGGTATCAGGTATTGTGATCCGTCCTACTTTGTTCTTCTTTCTCAAAATTGCACCTGCTATTCAGGGACATTTATGGTACCATATAAATTTTTGAAGTGTTTGTTCTATATCTGTGAAATAAGCCATTGGTACTTTAATAGGGATTTCATTGAGTCTGTAAGTTGCTTTGGGTAATATGGACATTTTGATAATGTTAATTCTTCCAATCCATGAACACAGTATATTTTTTCATTTGTTTATGTCTTCCTTGATTTTATTCTTCAATGTTGTGTAGTTTTCTGCATATGGGTCTTTATCTCCTTGATTAGGTTTATTCCTAGGTATTTCATTTTTCTTTTTGCTATGTCAAATGGGATTTTTTCCTTGATTTTTGCTTCTGCTGTTTCATTGTTGGTATACAAAAATGCCTTTGATTTCTGGATGTTGACTTTGTATCCTGCTGTTTTGCCAAATTCATTTATTAGGTTGAGCAGTTTTTGGGTGGAGTCTGTAGGATTTTCCATGTACACTATCACATCATCTGCAAACAGTGACAGTTTTGTTTCCTCCTTTCCAATTTGGAAGCCTTTTATTTCCTTTTCTTGTCTGATTGCTGTGGCTAAAACTTCCAAAACTATATTAAATAGAAGTGGTGAAAGTAGACAACCTTATCTTGTTCCTAATCTTAGTGGAAAAGCTTTTAGTTTTTGTCCATTGAGTATGATGTTGGCTGTAGGTCTGTCATACATGGCTTTTATTGTGTTGAGGAATGCTCCCTCTATTCCCACTTTGCTCAGTGTTTTTATCATAAATGGATGCTGTACCTTGTCAAATGCTTTTTCTGCATCTATTGATATGATCATGTGATTTTTTTTCTTTGCTTTTGTTTATATGATGTATTACGTTCAGTGATTTCCAAATATTGAACCATCCTTGCATCTTTGGGGTGAATCCCACTTGGCCATGGTGTATGATCTTTTTAATGTATTCTTGGATGCAGTTTCCAATATTTTGTTGAGGATTGTAGTGTCTATGTTCATCAGTGATATTGGCCTGAAGTTTTCTTTCTTTGTTGGTCTTTATCTGGTTTTGGGATTAGGATGATGGTGGTTTCATAAGAAGAGTTTGGGAGTCTTCCGTCACTTTGGGTTTTTTGGAATAGTCTGTGAAGGATAAGGTTAGCTCTTCCTTAAATGCTTTGTGGAATTCTCCTGTAAAACCATCTGGTCCAGGGCTTTGTGTGTTAGGAGTTTTTTTTCATTACTACTTCAATTTCATCTGCTGTTATTGATGTGTTCAGACTTTCTGCTTCTTCTTCATTTAGTTTTGGAAGATTATAGTTTTCTAGAAATTTGTCCATTTCACCTAGATTTTCAAATTTTTTGGCATACAGCTCCTCATAGTCATTTCTTAGAATTCTTTGTATTTCTGTGGTGTCAGTTGTAATCTCTCCTCTTTCATTTCTGATCATGTCTATTTGGGTCCTGTCTCTTTTTTTCTTGATGAGCCTTCTTAAAGGCTTGTCGATTTTGTTTATCTTTTCAAAAAAACAGCTCCTGGATTCATTGATCTTTACTATTGTGCTTTTAGTCTCTATGTCATTTAATTCTGCTCTGATCTTGGGTATTTCCTTCCTTCTACTAGCTGTGGGCTGTCTTGTTGTTGTTAAATTGTATTAATCTTAATTCACCTAAACATATTTATTGTGATCCTATGAAATACCATACACTGTGTTCAGTAAGAATGAATTAGGTATAGAATTTTGGCCTACACTTCATAAAGTATACATTTTCATAGGAAAAAGACAGTTAATAAGTCCACAGATCAATACACTAATAATTGTAAGTTATTGCAGTTCATATTATGAAGGAAATACTTGTGGGTGAGGTGGGGGTTCTATTTGTAACAAATTACCACAAATCTAGTGGCTTAACACAGAAAAATTTATTCTTTTATAATTTTGGATGTCAGAAGTTTAAAATGGGTTCTACTGGAATGAAATCAGGGTGTCACAAGGGCCGTGTTCCTTCTGAAGGTACTAAGAGAAAATTCTTTCACTTCCTCTTTCCACCTTCTAGTGGCTGCCTGTGTTTTGAGGTTCATGACCTTTTGTCACTTTGACCACTGCTTCCGTTGTTACAACTACTCCTAAGACTCTGACTCTTCTGACTTCCTCTTTTTCTTGTAAAGAAACTTGTAATTACTTGGGTCCACCTGGGTAATACAGGGTATTCTCTCCATCTCAAGGTTTTTATTTAAATACATCTACAAAGTCCCTTTTGATAAGTGAGGGGGCCAAATTTTGAAACCCCAAAATATGCCTTTGGGATATTGATTTGAAGCTGGTTGTTTTTAGGGAAAAAGGAAACGCAGGAAGCAACTTTGACCACCACCCTCGACCCCACCTGGCTAAAGGAATTCAGATAGAAAAACCTGTCTGCAGAGGTCATGGCTGATCTACAAACAAATTCGACCTAGCCTGTAACTTTTTGACTGTGACCTCCACGGGAGGAATGCTATTTACTTTAGCTATTTACTTCAGCGTATATGAATTAAATGGCAGACAGGCAGGATCCAAGAAAGTTTGTTTGTTGGACTCCCATCTGTGTCTTATTGTTTCTTGGTGGCCCAGCAAGAAAAATATGGCTGCTCTTTCTCACCTACATGTAAACCACCTGCTTTCTCTCTGGAATACCAGAAACTGCCTCTCTGTTTAGTCTAGAATGACATAGAAACTTCAATTGGCCAATGCATCCTCAGATCTCATGTTCTTCTGGCACCTCTGCATGTACATACATGTATTTGGTCATTATCTCTTGTTAATCTGTCTCTTGTTAATTTAATTATTAGTCTAACTAGAGAAAAAATGGGAAGTTGGAAGGAAACTTATTTTTTACACCCCCAAAGAGGTAATATATTCACAGGTGGTAATGCTTAGAATATAGACCTACTTTTATGTTCATTACTCTTCCTACCAAAAAGGAGATGTTAGGAAATAAGACAATAGAGATAGCAGAATTTCAGTTGGATGGACAGGAAGTTCTGACTAAGTAGTCAAAACTGTGTATTCAATAAAGCAGGTTCAATTGAAGGGATAAGATTGCTCCACTAATTTTTGAACATTCTAAATCACTCCCAAAATATTTCTTTCATCCCTGATATCAATTTTAAAGAATTTCTGGCAAACTATAGAATATATAATATTTTAAATCTGAAATTTGAGGGCATAAGGAAACTGCAGAGAGTAGTACAGTTTGGTTATTTTGATCCCATTTTACAATATATGGTAAGTTAAAGAAAATATGTGGCCATTGTGGTTGCTGCCATCAATATGTTCAGCATCAAAGCAAAGAGTCATAAATGTAAAATCAAATATATTAAATAAAAACTTTGGATTCTTAACTATGATTTGTAAATGTCACTGTGAGAAAATATATATATATATTTCCATCTCTGTGTAAAAAGCCTAGAAGCCATGGCTGTCTAGTAGCAATGCTCAGCATATCCAGTGTTCGAATTTAATTTCAAAATATTGTTTGTTACTAAAAAAGATAAGGGCTCCCTGGAGAAACTACTGATCTCAGGTGAGGAGCAGGAAATGTATAAAACAAATGTAGGATGTCTCCTTGGACCAGTCAGCATGATAGCTCTCATGGGATCACGCTAAAGAGACACAGGGAGCCAAGATGGACTCTCACTAGCTAACAATGGGGCGATATTTGGTTCAAAGAAATGATGTCTTCAAATTATTATAAAATAGAGAATATATTGAATAAACAGGCACCATTTTTTAAGAAATAGGTGAAAGAATTAAAAACCTTAGTCACCAGTTGAATTTGCTAACGTATGCATTAATTACTCTGAAATTTGACAATTATAAGGAAAAGAATTTACCTTTTGTCTTCTTTTTTCTAAATGAATTTGAACAAGGGTGACTAAATTAGACTTAGTACATAAGAAGAAATTTTTATATTATGAAGAATTCAGCTGATTGATGGAATAAGAATGATGGAAAAACCATCATTTCATAAGTGGTAATGAAAGATATGTCATGGCAGTCGCAATCAGTGAATAGCAAAATTATTACAAAAAACAGTGACAAGAATCTTTATAAAGAAAGGGTCAAGACTATCATCAACTGAACCCACTGATCATTTAATATCATTAAAGTTAAATTTATTCCAAACATTAGGTACCTTCTGATATGATGCAATATGAAATATTCAGTGCAACCCAAGAAGTCTTGGTGGACCACAGTGGAGCCCTTCCTTCTTGGCAGGCCAGAGTTGAGTGGAGTGGAGCAGAGCCCTCTCAGCATGCCAGACCAGAGCAGACCAGAGCTGTGAAGCTGGGGGGGGGGCCTGAGCCGCCTTGCTGGAAGGCCACTGCAGAGCCGAGCTTTTCCTCAGCAAACAGCTGTGCTGTTTCCATAATGGAGCTGTAACACTACTGAGCTCTACCACAGCTGAGCTGTTTGTACCAAATAAAGTCTCCTTCTTCACCACACCATAGACGGGGCATTCCTGCTGGTGTTTAATTGCTGTCCACAAACATTGGTTGACAATCTGATTCTAATCAAGATTTTAGAATTAAATGCCAGTCTACAGGAAATCGGGGGCACAGATAAACTTGTTAAAAACAACTGCAGGCAAGGAGTCAGTCAAGTCCAGAATTTGGAGTATTCTATAGGACACTTTACCTGATTTCTTCCAAAAATTTCTTGTATTTTGAAAAAGAGACAGTTGTTCTAGATAAAAAGTATTGTAAGATATTCAGGTAAAACCAAATACAAAGAGTATACCTGATTTGAATTCTAATTTAGACAAACCAAATAAAAGGTTCCTTTTTTTAAAATAAATAATGAACTATTTTAGAACCAAAAGATATAAGTAAATATCCAAGAACCCACAATGATGTTAATGAAAGTTTGAATAAATAAATAAATGAGAGGGAAAAGACAAGTCTTCCTTATAGAAAAGCCCAAATAATATATGTAGGTACTCTTTCCTCAAGGAAGTAGAAAGTATAGAAAAAAGGAAGTTTAAAGTGGAGAAATCCAGA
>PVKM010049284.1:0-10978 GCA_004027735.1 Carollia perspicillata
GGGGGAAATGGAGACAACTGTACTTGCACAAAAATAAATAAATACATACATAAATAAATACATAAATACATAAGAAAGATTTTAAAAATAAGAAAAATAGTGAGTCATTCATGAGGGTCTTTAGAATAAGCCTGAACTCATAGTTTTCTAATAAAAGAAGGCACTTTCCTTACTTTTCCACCCGAAACTCATCCTTAAAGACTTGGGTAAAAAAATCACTTCCTTTGTGTAGGAGGAAACATGTGGGCTTGGAACCAGAAAAGAAACGTTGTGAGTCACTACTTACTAGCCTTATGTTTTTGACAAATGTTGTAAGTTTCCTAGGCTGACATACCAAGTTTCACCAACTGGGTGGCTTAGTACAAGACAAAGTTTTTGTCTCACAGTTCTGGATGCTAGAAGTCCTCAATGGCAGGGCCACGGTCCCCTGAAACCTGTAGGGAAAGCTTTCCTTGCCGAATTCTAGCCTCTGGGGGTTTGACAGCAATCTCTGGCATTCCTTTTCTCATAAATGCATCACTCCAATCCACTATCTTCATATGGCTTTCTTCATGTGTGTCTTTCCTGTGTCCATGTCAGTCTCTGTGTTCAAATTTCCCCTTTTACATGGATATCAGTCATACTGAATTAGGGCTCACCCTTTCATTATATTTTACATTTGATTGCCTCAGTAGACGTTTCTCCAAATAAGGTCATATTCTGAGGTCTTTGAAATTAGAACTTCAACATATCTTTTGGGAAGGACATGGATTCAAGCCAAACTCCAATGTAATTTCTCTAAGCCTCAGTTTCTTCATCTGTAAAATGCAGTAATACTGTCTGCAGTATTAATGAGAACAGTAAAAGAAATAAGCTATGGAAAACCAACTAGCACATCAGCTGGTGTATCACAGGTGTTCAAGTACATATTTTCCCTTTTCATTTACATTTCTCCCAGATATTTATATCTCCTTGGTATTCACACAAAACATGTTGCAATTTCCTTTTCATTTATTACATTATATTCAACTTGCATATCTATTTGTATCTCTGGTTTGCTACTATTTTGGGGATTAAAGACTGCTACAGTAATTTTTAGATGCCCAATACATACATTAGCTTACTCATTAAAGATTTACTAATTAAAAAGAAGGAGGAATGAGCAAATGAATGGATAGATTTAAAAATGCCTAGCTTCACAAAAAATATTCCCTTTATACCTCAATTTCTCTTAGTGGGTCAGAGTTCAGGTAGTGCCAGAAGTAACCTAAGGAATATACATGTTTTGCTTTGTTATTTATTTTTTTTATATTCTTGTTCTTGTTACTTGTTAGTTTCCTAGTTTTCTGATTGTGAGCTTTAGATCTTTTCATTCCTTTACAAACTTGGATTTCTCTTTCTAAAATTGTTGTTCTAGTACAGTTGTCTGCATACCACCCCCCAATACTCACCCCCACCTCAATGTTCACAGCAGCATGATTTACAATAGCAAGTGCTGGGAGCAACCTAAGTGCCCATCAGTAAATGAATGGATCAAAAAACTACAGTACATTTACATGATGGAATACTACACAGCAGAAAGAAAGAAGGAGCTCCTACCCTTTGTGACAGCATGGATGGAACTGGAAAGCATTATGCTAAGTGAAATAAGCCAGACAGTGAAAGACAAATACCATATGCTTTCACCTTCAAGTACAACCTAATCAACAAAACAAACAAGCAAGCAAACTTGGATTTTTAAAATCCAAATGGTATCCACTACAGTTTCCCAAGATCCTTTTGGAATCTACATCAAAATAACTCATTGCTCTCTCAGGTTATTTCGTCTTCAACAACACAACGTTCTGCACCGGAATAAAGTGTGAGGAGAAATCTCACTACTAAAGATGCTGGTTAAAACTGAGACATCTATCCATCACAGTTAAGTGTTATCTCACTCTCTGAGATGGCAGAGATATGGTACTCATTTACCTTTAGCAATAAAATTATTTCTTTCTCATTTACTATATATTTGGAAGACAAAGCTAGTAGCTTCAGTGATTTATCTGTGGGAGAAAAAGCTGAATAGTATTCTAATAGAATTTTTAAACATATCCATATTTTTTAATAATTCTACTCTCAAGTAATGACTGAGGAAATGGACTGACTTATAACCTAAGATTGCTTTTATAATAATGACCTGCATTTTATAACCAGGCTTCATTTAGTGACAAAAACAATTGATTCATGATACTGGATTAGCCTGAAAAAATGTATTATCCTGAATATAAATCTTAAGAGGTGAAAAACCTACCTTGTTTCTATATAAAGGGGTTTAAAACAATCTCAGCTTCAGTTTTTCAAGAACAATCTAAAAAACCACCTTAACTTTACATTTCTCCTTTCAAATAAGGCAAAGAAAATGTTTGATCAGCTGATTTAATTTATCTGCATTTTTTAAAGCAATATCATTGCTTTTTAGTTCCACAAAATTTTTTTGTCCAGTTCACTAAACTTTGAGTTTTATCTACAAAAAAAGTTGATCCTCCTAACTACTATTTAATAAACAAAAAATGATATATTAGGGGGAAACAAATTAGTTATGGAGACTGTTTTCACACATTAATTAATTTCTCATTTTGGAGATATCTCCTATGTATGCAAACAACACTGTGAGGAATTATTTATGGGAACCTAGCTTATGTGTAGAATGAAGTGCAGCTAGAAAATTAGACATAGCCTACACCTTCGATAGATAGAGTCATGAATATAAAACTGTTGGGAACCACCCTGCCTGGTTTCAGGAGCTGTAACCCCCCCATGGCTAAGGCTGAGTGAGCGACCTTTGGACCATAAGCCACTAAGGAGACAGAGCATATCTCCCTGGAAGGAGAGCTTCTTCTGCTCCTTTTTTCATAACTGGCCCCCAATGCTTCATCAGTTAGCCAATGATGGGGAAAATTCCCCAAGAGGTGTATGACCTAAGACAGGCATGATCACGTGGAGGCCCCAGGGAAGGACTTGGGGGGCTATGGAGAAAGGGGGTGCTGGACCCTCACCCTTCAGCTTTGGTGAAGCCTGAGTCCTCATTTCTCCTAATTCCTTGACTACCTTGCCTCCTCTGCCTGACTTAAGCCTTAAACAATGACAGAGGGCGATGCAGCCCTGTGCTAGAAAGGGTAGGCTCCCTAGGTAATCAGGCCTGAGAAAGGATAGGTAAAATCCTATGAAGTCTGCTTTGCTAAGAATGCTCTTACTTAAATGATAAAGGTCCAAGCAAGAAATGAGTTTGTTTCCCAAAGTTTTGTAGCCTTTTAGCTGATAGACCCTGACTCAGAATAAGCACCAATAGTTCCTTATCTATCATCTGATCCTTACTGCCTGAGAATGATTAATAAGTTGTACCTGAATTTCTGTGCAAGAAACCCAATAAAACCCTGTCCAGGCAAGGGGTCGGCATGCTCTCCCCTTGAGAGAGTTGCCAGGCCACTCTGCAGCACTCCCTCCATGAGGGAGTAGCCATGCCGTCCCTTTTCCTCCACAGGACCCAGTAGTCCATGTGAATTTGTCTCATATCTCATCCATAACGCTGCGGGCACTGTGAGCCCCTGCCCACATCATAGAACTACACAAATTATAGTGGATTAAGAATCATATACAGTGATATGCTGGAAAATGTACAACAATCTGCTCTCTGAAAAATAAAATTCCCCAAGATTCAATCATGTGTTGATTTCCATGGCATGACCATGCCCACCATTTCCAATTTCAAACTATCAACATAGTTTGCTGAACATGGAGTTAGGAAGAGATATATACAACCGGCTCTTATGAGTTGATCTGAACAAAATAGAACATACCACTGCTTGGATAAAATTTGTAGAGTGAATGATTATTTTGCCAGATACAAATTAAAACATCTATGTGAATTTTTAACTAACATAGAAAATCCTACACACACAAGAGAATGCTGGTCAAAGTACTATTTTGAATATGTATATTGGCATAGTCATCCTTATACTGCTGATGTTATCACAACACAGTAACAACTTTCTCTATAGGCCTCATATTCATTACAACAAACTACTATTAGATTATATTAAATATTATAGTATATCTCTATGTGTTAGACACCATGCTCTAAGCAGGTGATTCTGAAGTGAGTAGAGTGTTGCACCTGCCCTCACATTCTAGAGGGGGCCACTAACTAGATAGTTCTAGGAGGTAATGGAACATATCATAAGACGGAGGAAAGCACCTAACTTCCAGGACGGAAAAGGGATGTTTAGCCCAGTCTGCTTCAGGCTGGCCTGCAGGTAAACTGTGGCTGCCACAGCCACTTTATGACACACTATTCTGTCCCTTTTAGAGTCATTCCAGTATTGCCCACCACACCTGACCCCCATATTTGAAGTGATCTCTGAAGAGTTCACTTGAAGGTGAAGCAGGTCCATGATTTGGGAGGATGGTAAACAGAGGCTGAAAATTAGAAATTTTAGAAAAGATACAAGATCTTCAATGCAATGTGAATCCATTTGGTGGTGATACTGAGATGGAGAGCCCCTGTCATTGATGACTGCCAGGTGTGAGCTTGGTCACCTCATTTTCCCTTATCAATGAAATAAAAGGTTTTCACTGGCTAATCACAAAAAAGGAGCTATTGTTTATTGTGTGACTTCAATGTTGTTAGGTCTTTTCACATGTATTAATTCACTTAATTCTCACAACAGACCTATAAGGTGATATCTTTTTTTCCCTCTTTATAGTAAAAAAATTGAGATGATTTTTAAGCTACATAAAATCCCAAAGTTAAGAAGAGCCAGAGGTAGAATTCCGATTATATTCTTCCTGACTCTAATCTCTTTGAAAGCTCCTGTGGTCGTTTCAAGCCTTAATGTTCTTTGATCAAAGTTCCCTTACCTGCTACATTGGCAAAGTAGCAAGCCAGGGAAAATGAAGGATCCAGGCTGTGCCCCTTCAAGAATAACATCCTTTTGAATGAGCTCTGAAATGGTAGGGGATTTGCCATCAAGTCTTCATACTGACTTGTTGGTAATATCCCCCAGTTTACTAATTAGAAGGGAGGCCCACTTTTCTTTAGTCTGTGGCAATGATCATTTGCCTGATTGCTCTCAACAGAGATCTTCCCACAGCCCCTGACATTTTCTTTTCATCTCTTTTAGGTGCTCATTTTTAATTACTAAACATTTTTGAAGCCATCTCAAATGTAGGGTCAAATAAGCCAAATGCTTCAGCTTTGTTCCCCTACCTTCTATGCAAAGAGCTCACATGAACGCCATAGTGAGCCATGACTTTTTAATCAATGCAACTCTGGTATTCCACAGGCTGTCCCCACTCTGGGAGTGGGACCCTCTTGTCTCTCTTTTCTTACATGTCAAAATTCTCCTTATTCTTTATCATTTAAATAATCCTCTGAGAAGTTCCCAAAGTATCCCTCCTCCTAACTCTTTTATAGCCCTCTTCCCATTGTATTACATGCTGCTTTTCTCTTTCGCTTCTAAAGCAGAGTTTTTATTCATCGGTTTCCCCCTTGAATTTGGTGCAATTCTGGTAGAACCTATCGTGGAAGAGTTTCTGTCTGTGGTGAGGATATCTATGGTTAAATCTTGCTGCTGCCACTTATTGCTATGTGGCCTTTGGAAAAATTTCTTAATTTCTCTCAGCCTCATTTATTCCTCTGTAAAGAGCAGGCAATAAGACAACTTATCTCAAAAGGTTTTTTGTGAGAATTCAATGGAAATGGTCTATGTGAATTGTTTGGAACATTTTCTGAAGCATACTGAGAATTCAACAAATGTTATTACAGGCATGAAAACATGTAGGTTTACAGTTGTAATACAAATAAATTATAGAATAGTAAATAAATAATAATACAAGAACAAACTGTGTTTCACATACTCATAACTGTAAACTTACTTTTGCTCACTTTTGTATTATATCCTCAAATGTTGAATGAAGAATAAAGAAATAAATGTATTTATTCATTCAGAAAATGTCTCTTGTGGTTTACTGTATTCTAGACACACTTCCAAGGCATGGGGAGGCAGCCCTGAGCAAATCTGCGCCACTCTATGATTTTATGGAGCTTGCATTCTCCTAAAGAGAGACAGACACCAAACAAAATTAAATCTGGAATGTGATGTATGGAAATAAATCACAGCACGGGAATAGAAAATAGCAAAGGAAGTGTTTGTTTGCTTGCTTTATTTATTTATTTATTTACTTACTTACTTACTTACTTACTTACTTATTTATTTATTTATTTATTTTTAGGAATGGCCACTAGGTCATGATCAGACTTATGCACCTGAATGAAGTAAGGGAAATGCCTATATCTCTAAGTGGGGGAAGAGCAAATGCAAAGGTGCTGAGGCTAGAGAGGGTTTCTGACATGTTCAGAGAGACACAAATGAGTAGCCTGACTGGTAGAAGGGGAGTGATGGGAGGGAAGGTTAGATGGGGAATGTTAGGAGGAGAGTACGAGCATGATGGTGGGACAGACCTCAGGGCCTGCTGGCCAGGGGAGAACTGTGGATTTTACTGTGAGTGAGATGGAAAGTCATTTCAGAGTTCAGAATGAGGTTACAGTTAGGACATGAATTGATGATACTTCAACTGAAAATAAAACAAATAATTGAGGAGAGGCGCAGCTTCAAATTGACAGCCAAGTATCTAGTAGCCAACTGATGAAAAGAATCCTTTATAAGAGAGAAAGTTCATACAAATAAAAAAAATTGGGTGAGGAATTGAAAAATGAGATATTAAAAGTAAACTAAACGAAACTCGCAAAAAGAAAATTAAGACAAAGGCATAGTGACCTGTGCAAGACTTTGAATGTACATATGCACACGTGGCCTGGGTCTAATGATTAGGCCTTCACTACCTATAAAAAGCTTTGATCATTGATTTTCTTCTTGAAGCCCCTACTTTGAAATATTTTATTCACCAAAAATAATTTGTAATGAATTCATGCTGCCATATATTATTCAATAAAGCTATAAGTAACCACCAATCTGAACTTCTAATTGGTGAAAGCAAACCAACGTCATCCTCTCCCAAGTTCATTCTAACCAAGAACAAATGAACCTCTGATTTTCATCAACCTGTGCAAGTACCATATGCTATCTCTCAGGTTATTTTAAATACTGGAAATAACTTTCATACTTTCATTACTTCTTTAGTGAAATCCTAGAAGTCCATGAACCATAAGTTTGAGACTAAATACTCACATAAACTTGTAAATATAAAGTATGTCTTACATAATGCACTATGCATGCATTAAATTATAGGATGTATCCTTTTAAGGGATCAGCATTCAACTTACTACAGAATACACGCACATACACATGCACACACACATATATATACATACATACATATATTTACACACACACACACATATATGAAAATGAAACTGGATTGCAGAGCTATCAGGCTGCACCATCTGATAAATATCTAGGATTATTATGTTACTATAAAAGACTCTATAAATGAAAGCCCTTTTTATCCAAAGAACATTGCCATTTTTTTGTATATAATTATGCAACCAAATAACGAATGTATTATACATCTGCATCCCATCAAAAGATCCAGGCCTACTGTGTTTATGTCTTATCTGTTGATCTTTTAAAAAAATTGTAGGGAAAGAAAAATGTTATCTGTACAGATAAATCATCTCAGTGAGAGGAAGATTATGAGATAGGGAAGACTGGGGAAATAAAGCTTGAGTACATGTTCTCAAAGACAGGGCGATATTTATTTACGAGAGGACTACAACCAAGAGCTTGCCAGAGAGCTGAAGACATGCCCATAGGAACAAAGAGTATAATTTATGAAAGGGGTTGGGATCTCCTGAAGGATTTTCTTAGTGACATCTGACTGGATGCAGGCTCTTTCTGTACCTCTCGGAAGCTCGTTCCAAAAAAGGAGAAATGCACACACTCAAATCTTATTATTTTTTTTTAGGAAACCAAAATAAAGGTGGTGAGGAATGGTAGAGATGAAGAACAAGATCTAAAAAACTTTAAAAAATATATTAAAAATCCTTGAAGTACCTTTAAATCTACCTGATGAATAAGAAAGTAGAAATTGAATTATATTGGCCCTCCATGTTTGGTAAACAGGACTTAATTTTTAAGCATTTCTCTAAGGCAGATAAAATAACTGGCATGTATTTACAAATAAAATCAAAGGCATTATGGGTTACTGGCTTGTCAATTTTAACTTCTCTTGTTTCTGCCATTGGAAAGTTTTCAGTACTGGGTGATTTTCATGAAAGAAAATACACAGAGCAGCTGAAACAAGAGTGTCTTTCAAGTGACTTTTCTAGGAGGTAAGACATACTTTATTAGCTATCCTCAAATTATGAGTACATTTATATATTATATAAGTCCAATAGTTATTTTCAAGGGATTATCTCACTAGATAGCTCCCAAGGATATAAGCATTATAGAAATAATGCTTTTCATCTCAGAAAAAAAGATTTTTTAAAGCCCTACGTTATTTTTGTCTGTTCTCTTTTTACTTTCTAGGTAGAGGCAGACCTACATTCCTATAAGAAATAGATGTAGGTAAGTTTTAGAAAAATAATATGGAACAATATTGGAAAGTACCTGTTTTAAAAAATAAGCACAATTATGATATAATGAAGATAACAGCTGACTTGGAGTTGGGAAATAGGGCATAGTACCTTTTGAGCTTTGTCATATATTAGCTATGTGACCTTGTACAGATAACTTAATCTCACTTAATTATCATCTTTCTCCACTAAAAATTGGGTGACTCAACATGAGTAGTTAGAGAGATTACAACACACGTCCAGGTTTGAAAGTGGTTAGGAAGTCACATCAGATTAGGGTCAGGTAGGAGATAATCAGTAATTAACTGTACCTGAACAACAATTAAAATAAAAAAAAATAGTAAGTAATTCCAGGTGCTCATTACTATTTTGAACACCTATAATGGCCAGTAAAAATCTTTATTTTGCTTGGCGGCTTTTGAAATTTAAGTGTTACTTTGAATACTTGAAGTAGTTTGGCGGATGTGTGAAAAATACTGGCTTGGAAGCAGAAATCAGAGTTTAAGTTCTAGCTGGTCCATTTTTCTAGCTGTGGCAGTCTGCAGGGGTTATTTGGCTTCTCTGTGCCACATTATCTTCATCTGTATAATGGGATATTTATGCAAATTAAGAAACTACATGTAAAGTACTTAGGGGCTTGTGAGGCACAGAGTGCTAACCCCATTAGTATTATTAGGTAATAGGGGTCATTGTAGAGTTAGGCTGACAGGCTGCGAACAGCCAGGAGGTCACAGCTGGTTTCCTTCCAGCCTCCCACAAAAGCCCCACAGGAACCTCCTCAGACCCTCTGTGGTCCCACTCTGGCTCTGTTCAGCCCTGTTATAGTGCCACACAGGGACACACAAAGAGACCGGGAGTGAGACTGAGAGAGAAGACTAGGAAATGCTGGGCACAGAATACAGAGCTATTTCCTCCTGACACAATAGACCTTAGAAGGCAGAGGGCTGGGCCACAGCTCGAGGTCTGACTGACAGTGCTCTACCTCACCACTAATGATCTGTCCGATTCTTTTTTTTAATTCTATTTTAATTGTTGTTCAAGTACAGTTTTCTGTCTCTTACTCCCATCCCAGTCCACCCCCACAGTGCTCCCCACCTCCCTCCCATTTCCACCCCTCTTAGTTTTTGTCCATGTGTCCTTTATACTTGTTCCTGTGACCCCTTCCCTTTTCCCTGAAATTCCCTCCCCTCCCCGCTCTGGTCACTGTCAGCCTGTTTTCTTGGTCTGTACGCTTTTGAAGTGCCTCAGCCTCCCTTTGCAGCTGTTTTTACTGTACATTTTACATTATTATAATTACATGGAGCATTTGACAAGGTTTTATGATTTACAAGGGAGAAGAGCAAAATAACTTGAGAGCGAAGACCTAGAGTTTTGGAAACAAGCAGATAGGGATTAAATCCCAGCTCTGTCATTTACTACCTTTGTAATCTGGGAAGTTCACCTAACTTCTCTGTGTCCGTGTCTTAATATGAAGAGTGGTAATTAAGACATGTTCCTCGTAGAATTATTAAAGACTTAAGTAAAAATTTATTCACACGCAGACATAGTTACAATACCTCGTAGCAGAAAATCAAATAGGGGTGGTGCTCATAAGGACCAGCTTTAAAAATATCTTGAGTGCTGCCTCTGCTGTACATGATCCATACCATTTGCACATGATGCCACCATGAATCATCTGCAAATGCTACTATCTGACTAAAAACAAGAAACAATAATAGGGCAAGTACAGTATAAAACTATGTCACAAAATACACATCAAAAATATGCACTAAAATACTAACTGGTTATCAAAATGAGATAAAACTCGGGGCAATGTTTCATATTTATCCATGTCCATATTTCATCATTTTCTGCAAATACTATATTTAATATGTGAGTGACTAGTATGAGCAAATCGAAATAATTGTGAGTAGAGTACCATGTGGACAACGCCTAGTGTAGAGTGCTATTCAGAACAGAATAAACCTGCTGCTCCCTGTCACCTAGAAACTACAATAGGGAATATTGCTTCTGAAAAGCCTAGGATTGCATGACAGCTTTTTGAAAATAATAGTCATAATTCACCATGTCTTATTGCATGATAAGAGGGAAAACAAATTATTAGACTCTTTTCTAGTAATATGAATAAATGTCATCTCAGGTCTGGTCAATAGTGACTGGATCCTTGCTTCCACCCTGCTGCAGTCTCTTTCTTCTGCAAGTCACCTTTCCCATATAGCCCTAACCCAGATCAGGGGACTATGTTTCTATGAACTTGAAAATGATTGACCAAAGCATGAAAAAGAGAAGCTAATTTTTGGCCTCTTTTTTCAAAAGTAGTATGTCCTTAAATTCCAGTTTCAGCTTCTTTTCCTATTACACCTTTTATTACTATATATTATGTTCTAGGTATATTGGAAAACAATCCTCAAGCCTTTCGGT
>PVKM010049285.1:0-10988 GCA_004027735.1 Carollia perspicillata
TCTGTAATGGGAATTTCATTAATTAAAGTAGATGGAAATACAAAAGCATTAGCTACAAACAATTTGAGGAGTCAAGAATCTAACTTGCTTACTGCACAACAAAGAATAAGACATTGCAGTCATGTGAATAACCATAGCTGCATATGGCAAATGCATGTTTATCTAGTAGTTTCAGACTTCATTCATTCCACAGATATTCACTGGGCATCTACTATGTGCCAGCACCATTACAGGTGCTTGGGAATCATCTGTGAACAGAATAGGTTCTCATCCCCATGAGGCTAAGGTTTTAGCAGAGAAAACAGATCGTGTACAACAGATATGGCACATTTTTTAAAAAAAGTTGGACCCAAGGAAGCACACACCAAGGCACATCATAATTAAATTACCCAAGATTAAATATAAGGAGAGGATCTTAAAAGCAGCAAGAGAAAAGAAGAGAGTTACCTACAAAGAGGACTTCCCATCAGACTGTCAGCTGATTTCTCAAAAGAAACCTTACAGGCAAAGAAGGGGCTGGAAAGAAGTATTCCAAGTCATGAAAGGCAAGGACCTACATCCAAGATTGCTCTATCCAGCAAAGTTATCATTTAGAACAGAAGGGCAGATAAAGTGCTTCTCAGATAAGGTCAAGTTAAAGGAGTTCATCATCACCAAGTCATTATTATATGAAATGTTAAAGGGACTTATCTAAGAAAAAGAAGATGATCAAAAATATGAACAGTAAAATGACAAAAACTCACAACTACCAACAACTGAACCTAAAAACAAAAACAAACCAAGCAAACAACTAGAACAGGAACAGAATCACAGAAATGGAGATCACATGAAGGGTTATCAGGAGGAAGGGGGAGGGGGAAGAATGGGGGGAAAAGGTATAGGGAATAAGAAGCATAAATGGTAGGTAGGTAGGTAGGTACAAAACAGACAGGGGAGGTTAAGAATAGTATAGGAAACGGAGAAGCCAAAAAACTTACATGTATGACCCATGGACACGAACTAAGGGTGGTGGGCATGCTGTAGCGGGGGTGCAGGGTAGAGAGGAATAAAGCACAGAAAAGAAATGGGACAACTGTCATAGCAGAATCAACAAAATATATTTAAAAATGGCAGCCAGAAGGTGGTAAGTACTGTGGGAGTAAAAGAAAAATTCAGAGGAAGGTTGTAGGGCCAGTAGCAAGAAGAGGGACCTGCTGCAGGCTTAACCGGGTGATCAGGGAGCTCATTAAGGTGACATTTCAGCAAAGACTTTAGAGAGACAGCAATGTGAGCTACGTGGGTACGTAGGAGAGAGCATGCCAGGCAGAAAAAAACAGCCAGGATAAAAGCCCTGAGGCTGAAGAGCTCCAAGTGTTGAAGCCTGAAGCAGAGTGAGCAAAGGGAAGAATATTAGGGTGGAAAAACCCCACAAAACTACAAGGTAAGGGCTGCTTTGTTTACAGGGGGGGGGGCACAGCATGGAGGGCCTTTATGATGGGAGCAGTTACATTACTTGCAGGGCCCAGTACACAGTGAAAATGCAGGGCCCCTTGTCCAAACAGAGGAAAAGTGCTCTCAAAGGTATTAAAATATAAAGGTTTTTTCCCCTTTAAATTATTTTAGTATCTATAATACAGGGATTACTTATAATTAGAGAGTTAACAGTATTACACAGGTAATGAAAACTTTTCAAGTAGCAAAAAGTAATATGTTGGTATTACCATTTTATATAACACGAAGTATTTTATTAGTATGTTATCTTGATTGGTCATATAATTTTTCTCATCTGCTTTTCTACGTATTCACTTATGAGATCACCAAAATGTATACATTGAGCAGCTTCATTTTTAATTGATATAATTGAAGGCTCTTGGCAAATACAAGATCACAAAAAATTTTTGATACTCTCTAATTTTGAAAAACGTCTTTCTGCCGACGGCACTGCTGTGGGAGCTGCTAAAACTGTTTCGTAGCCTATGACCACCCTGAGAGAAGTCGCTGGTGACTTATTTCACGATGTCAATTGTAGTACATGTAAGCTGACGAATCTTGCAAAACGACTTCTCGAAAAAGATATGACTTTGTGCAAATCGGTTTCTTGTGAGTTTGCATTCAATTTTATATGCAAATATATACAGTGCATTTTAACATTTCCTCTGACATCTCTGGTAACTTGTGGAGGCTGAACAAGAAAATGAAAGTAGCTTCATGATTTGTACTCAATTCAAAACACCTGTTTGTGCATTCTGATACTCTGTCTATGATTACAGGAAAAAAATTAATTTTAAAATTGTCTTCCACATTAATGGGAAACTCCTAAAGCTTTCTATGAAAATAGTGTCCTTTTCTGTTGAATGTGATGATCTTTAAATTTAATTTCTATTCCTAAACTTGTGGATAATTTGCTTCTGATGTTGCAGCAATTTTCAAAACTGAAAACTCTAAGCTCTTTCAAGAATTCCAACAACTGTCTGCTCTACTTTATTGCCATGTCCACATGGCAATATTTGCTATGGCCATTTTTTTGCTATTATGATGTGATTATTTACTGATAAAGTTTGCTGGCCAAGTGCCAGCAGTTCCTGTTCAGATGCTCAGGCTGAAGTTAACATAAGCCGCTCTGGGACCGCCTCTGGGAACCCGTGGGATAGCCGGGCTCCCATGATGTCCTGGTGCTGTCCCTTGATAAGCCCCTGCTCTCTCTCCCGGGCATGCTGCCCTTCTGCTGATGCTGCTCTGGTCACCACCACCTAACCGGGTACCCGCGTGCCTGCCCCTCAGGGTTCCCGGGTGCCCTGGACTGTCCCCGGTGTGCAGTGCACAGCCAACCAAACCCTGTCGTGTGGCCACTGCCTTCTTTGCCTGAGCAGTGTGTCTGCAAACTGCTGCGGGACCCCAGCCACATGCGCACGCTGCTGCTGCAGGGAGCTCCTCCCCTCAGGAACATGCTCCTTGGAGTCAGTGAATTTCACTTCAAAACGCAAGTTCAAAGATAAAATCATCAGTATTAAGAAGTTCAAGACAGCAACAGCAGAGAATTAAAGCAAGTGTGGGCCCCATTTCAGTGCAGGGCCCTCAGCAGAGCACAGCCAGCTGGAGGTGCTATTCTAGGCTATCATAAACAGCTGGGCACCTTCTCCTAGAGAAATGGGGAGCCACTGAAGGGGTCTGAGCAGGGAAGTGACGTGACATGCTCCAATGCCGTCACCAGTGGAGATTGTAGGCTTTGCATTTCACACTAGAGAACTAGACCCAGTAAATTCCTCTGATTCGAACATCGAACTTGATTTACACAAGAGTCATTTTGCTTTTTGGGCATTCTATACACTCAAAAGTAATTTCTAAATAAAATCACTCTGTACAACCTAACTGTATTCCCTTTTTATTCACCAATAGCATCTCAATAAAACTGTGGGGAAAAAACTAATTTCTAAATCTTTATTCAGGGCAACATTAACAAAGTAGACCAAGTCTACTTACGTATACAGTGCCCCCAATGTATTCGATGCATTTGGCTGCAATGAACAAAAACGGAGGGATGGAAGGTATCTGTAAGCACATGAGAGCACGCGGAAATGGGTCCCATCAGGCCTGGGCTGGCAGGACCTCCTGCTCGTTTGTCCTGGCCGAAGTCATGGCCTCTGCTGATTCACAACTATGATCCCTTGTCGTCCACAGTGATCTCTCCAGCTCTCCTTCCCTATCCGACAGTCTTTCAGTTTCCGCTCCCGCTGCCAGCAGCCAGCTTTGTTCAAAGTCTCCCGGGGCACACTGCCCAGAGTGACAAGAAATGAACTAGTGGCCCAGCTCATTTCTAGCTGGGCAACACCGTTAGCACAAGATCTACCTCCTAAGCCATGGGCAGACTTTGCACCACTGCCCTTGACTCAGATTCCTTCTTCTGATCCTCTCAGCTGTGGCTGTAGGACGCAGTGCCACAGGGTAACAACACAGTCCCCTGGGGCCGCTCCCACCTGCACTGGAAACCGTAGGCAAGACAGTCTTCCTTTATCAGAATCTGTGAGGAAGGTAGGCCTGGAAATGGCATAACGGAACCCTTACGCAAAATGTCTTCTAACACACAGCTTAACTTCTTCCATTACAGTGTAAGAAGCTCAGTGTCTGAAATTCCATCTTGGCCTAATTTTGGTAACAAAGGATCTTTTTTATAACAAAACTCCATCTAAGAAAATTAAGACTTACCTGCAGTGCCTGACATATAGCTAGCACTCAAATGTTAGCTGAACGAGTGATGAATGAAGTTCAACCCATCTAATTTCTTTCCTCGGAGAACAGCTACATTATATGAAGACATTTTATGGACTAAAAGGAGAAATGTCATTTAGAGCACACGAAAAGTTGACAGAACACTGGGAAGAGGGTGTGGCAGCTAAAGGACCATACAGAGATCACAAACATTTGGAGAAACAAAATCCAGAAGGTAGGAAGTAAAAGGGCAGGTGCCTCCTACCTTCATACCGCAGCCCCCAACACTGAGCGAGACACAACAGCCTCCCACTTTGGCCTATCTGTCGTGGCCGGGAAGAAAGGGTTCACACCACAGAACACTGCTGGAAGCTCAGATAGGATGGGGACAGAAAAATGTCCGCTGACTCAGTGCCATGAACATCATTGGTGAACTTAGCAAAGGGCGACTGCAATAAAATGACATAAAATAGGTAAATGCAGTCGTGTGACATAGCAGTTTAAGGATCAAAGGACTATGAAAGGAAGATCTATGCCAGTCTCAGCTCTGCAACCTCATTCCGGCGGGCCCTGAGGAAGTCAAGTAAATGCTCGGAGCCCTCCTCCTCATCTAAAATGGGAATGATAATACCTACCTTCCCATGGGGTTATTGTAAAAATTGAGACAATACCTGTGAAAGTTCAATGAGATCGACAAAGCTCTACATGAAATGAAGTGTATTCTCAGTGTTATCAAATAACAGTAAGTAAATTGGCTTGGGTTACTTAGCAAAAAGTACAGTAAAAATGTGACCAAAAACACTTGGCTGAGCATAAAAGGCCAAGTTCACTGAGAACTTCAGAAATTCTACTAAAAGAGCTCTGCTCCAAGTAAAGTGACTTTCAAATGAAGAAAATACGCAGACCTGCGAGTGACAAAGCACTAGATAAATTTAATGCTATATTTCCCCAACAATGTAAACAACATTCTATGCATGGTTCTGCTTTTTGCCACATTCAATTGTAATTCAAATAATTATGGTAAAAATTGTGCTAGTTGTAATCAGTCACTACACATTTGTGTAGGAAGGATTTTGCAGAAGTCTTTGCATTTTATTTTCTGTCTTTATAGATCATTCTTTTGGAGAATATTAAGGTGAATGATAGTAACTAGAAATATTTTGGATTATCTATGCATGCATCTCAAGTCCTGAACTAAAGATGTATGATAAAATTGCAAACTTGTGCCTCAGGAGAAACCAAATCTAAAACCAGTCAAGAGGGAAAAGTCTGTAAAGGAAAACATTCATACCTTGGTAAAACCGTGAATTGGATTGAAAAATCTTTTTCTATAGAAATGTTGGTGGGGACCCCAAACAGATGATAGCTGATACTTACTGAGCACATACTATGTACCCGGACTTGTGTTTTTTCATGTGCAGTTCATTTGATCATCATGGCAAATGAAGTAGCTATAAAGTATCATTTTCCTCATTTACAGATAAAAAACTGAAACACAGACAGATTAAGTAATTTGTCCAAAGCCACGCAGCTATTAAGTATTAACACTGGGAGCTGAAGCATGCATCCGAAATATACAGTTCTTTTTAATCACCTTGTAAATGTCAACAGTAAAGTGTGAAAACAAGAGGGGTGCCCTTCTGAACACGCAGCCCCGCACCACTGCACAGGCCTCATGCCCAGGAAGACTCCCCTGACACTGTAATAAGGTGCTTCAGCTGATTGTAGAAAGGAGCGGAAGGTAAATTATAAACAAACATCGATTTCAAAATTATAAAGTTGTTTGAAGCGCATCTCAGATCTCTGAGAAAGGTATCATTAAAGACAGATGCCACGAGTAAGCTGTGTTAAGCATTACGCCTGGGTCAGTGAACCTCAGATGTCAGGGTGCATCAGAACCGACTGCAGGGCTTGTTAAGCACAGGTCGCTCTGATTCAGCAGGTCTGGGCGAGGCCTGTGAATCTGCATTCCTCCCAAGTTCCCAGGTGATGTTGATGGTGCTGGTCTGGGGACCACACTTTGAGAACCACTAGACTAGACAAAAAGGCAGCTATTTATTGTGCTGTTTTAGATCCAGTGAAAAGACTTCTGTCCAAAAAATAGTCCATGCAATAAGGACCATCACTAATACCTTCGGCAAGAATGAGAAGGCTACAGCCCCTAAAAAACAGTCCTCTATACCCTAATGTGCTGAGTATCCAGTACACACCCGACACTGCTCTAGGAGCTGGAGATGCAGCAGCAAACAAAAAGAGAGTCCTTGTCTTCACGGAGCTTACACTTGAGTGCCCGGAGGCAGACAGTGAACAACTTTAGCAAGTGAACACTGCGTACAGCACATTAGTCGGTGATACATGCTATAAAGAAAAACAGACGCCATGAGCAAACCCGGGAGAAGAGGGCTCCAGGCAGAGGGAGCAGCAAGTGCAAAGGCCCTGAGTTAGGAACACACGTGATGTGTTTGAGAAACGGCAATATATAAAACAACGTTTTTCAATTGTGTGCGAATGAGGGACGTTTTCTATTGTCCTTCAGAATTAATGGGCAAAGTGATCCTGAGTATGTGCATTTCGGAGTATTGGGGGGAAACGGGGAGAGCGCTCGTCCATACTCAACGTGCAGATAATTTCTCTTCTGTATTCCAGTGCCACAGCGTTTCGAGAACCCAGTCTTCCATAAGGAGGTAGACCCAACACCACTGGCTTTTGTTTTTCTTTTGGATTTTGTTTTAATCTGCTTTGCCGTCAGGGTAATTGCTGAGAAGCCCAGAAGTTTCAAGGCTACGACTGGGAGAAAGGTAGAGGTGTTGTAGCAGAAGTTACTTTGCTCCTGCACCATCTACCTGAGATTCCCTGTTCCCATTCACACTGATGGCTTCGTACTGCAAGGGCCTGCGGCTCTCTGCCCTCACAGTCGTCCCACCTACAAGTTCTTGTTTAACTCGAGTACCAGTGAGGCTGGACGTGCCACAGTGTTAACATCCTGGAACAGGGAAGCACCCTGGAAGCAGCCTCAGACCTGTAAGGAACAGGGGAGGTTAAATACAAAGGAGCTTCTTCGCCCTTTGGTGGGACAGCTCTGAGGCATGTTCCTCTCAGTCCTCCGGAGAACACTGGTGGGACTGAGTGCCCACAGCGGTCACCTGTACTTTAATGTACCTGACAGTATCTTCCTTTTCCTCCCTGTTGCACATCCTTACTCCCCTACTGGCGCTTCCTGGGCTCACCTAACAACTAAACTACTTTCACCGGAATCCTAGCTTCAGAATCTGCTTGAAGGGGTGCCAGACGAAGACACGTACCTTCCAGCTAAGGAGTCACATCACTGTGTGAGAGCATCTCTGATCTTTTCAATTCAAAAAATGCTTTTTATCTTACCATTGACCCAGAGATTTCACCACATGTATGCGCTCTGTCAGAGAACTCACAGTCTCCACAAATTGCTTCACACAACTCTTGGGCCATTTTTTTTTTGAGGTATTTCATCAAATACATTGCAAATAGCTTTTAACTTGGAGTTGTCACCACCAAAATGTCTTGATTGGTCATTCTGAAGAAGACACATCCAGAACTAGATTCATTTATTCACCAGCACTGATAAGATCCGTATTTTAAATCTGCATTGTTAGTACAATCTATGCTTATTAGATGGACTACCGTTGCTGTCTCCAAATTCACTAGCTGAGGGTGGAGAGGCCGAATTATCCTCTTCTTTTTTAAGATACTGGTAGAGCACCTCAGGGTCACCATCTTGCATAATTTCAGGGTTTGAAGCTGCTAGGTTTTCATGTTTTTAACCACAAACTCGTGTTTTTCCATTGAAAATGTAATTTAAAACGTGTTAAACTTGCAAGTTAGTAAAATCACAAAAGCCATAAATGTAATATTATCAGGAAGTTCAGTGTAACAGGAAGTGGAGCCAAGCACTGGTACATGTTTATAAACAACGCAACTGATGAAATGAAATTGCGGCCGGAAGCTGAGCAGATCAGTGGGAGTCAATGGGTTTTTTGTATAATTCCGTTGTGACCAGTGTTTTCTGCTTGAAAGCCAACTTTGAGAAAAATAAAGCATTTACTGCCAGGCATATTTTGGTGAATGTCAAACGGGAATACTTCATTGAGTCTCACGGGGGAGAAGTTCTCGTCTAGTGATTCAGATTACATAATTTACTGACTGGAAGAACATCACAGAAGAAACGATGCTAAAGTTCTCACATCTGGGAATATTACTGTTTTATTTGGAAATAATCGTACATGTACAGGAACTTACGAAGAGAGAACAGAGTGGTTCTGTGCACCCGGCACCTGGGTTCCCCGGTGGCTACATCTTACCCAAGGATGGCATGTCATCCAAACCACGGAACCAACATCGGTAGGGCATGTGTGCAGAGGTTATGCCGTTTTGTCACACGTGGAAATCTGAGTAACCCTCATCGCATTGTCACCACAGAGATCTAATGACGTCAACATCCGACCAGTTTGAATGACGAATAGGAACCTTGCTTCCCTTAAAGACCCTTCTCCCTCCCCCATTTATAATTGTCCCCAGACAATGCTTCAATTTTTGCTTTGATTGTCAAACGCAATTTTTTTAACTCAAGAAAAGGAAAGTTTATTTTATTAATGCATATTTTGCCCATTCTGTTGTTCTTTCTCCTTAGTCTAATGTTCCAAGCCTCATTCTTTTTTCATTTCTCTTCAAGAACTTTCTTTATACCTTCTTTTAGAGGAGGTATGTTGGTGATTAGTTCTCTCAGTTTTCCTTTGTCTGCAAACGTTTTCACTTCCCCTTTATTCTGAAGGATAATTACACTGAGCACAGGATTCCAGGCTGACAGGCCTTTTCTTTCAGTACCGAGAATATTCTGCTACTGCCTTCTAGACTCCATGCTTTCTGATAAGAAAGCCACTGCAATTCAAGTCACTTTTCCCAATAGGTAAGGTATCATTTCCCTCTCACTGCTCTCAGATTATTTCTTAGCTTTCGTTTTTTAATATTTGACTACGATTTCGTCTTGGAGTGGATTTCTTTTGGGTTTATTCTGCTTCCTAAAGCACTGGTTATATGCCTTTAGCCAAATTTAGGCAATCTTCAACCATTATTCTTTTAAAAACCGTTTCAACCCTACTCTCTCCTCTCCTTTCCTCTCCTCTCCTCTGGGACTCTGATGACATGAATGTTAGACCTTTTGCTATAGTTCTCACTGGTCCCTGAGGGTCTGATCCTTTTTTTCCTTTTTCAGTCTGTTTTCTTTCTGTTGTCCATACTGGGCAATTTCTGTTGTTACATCTTCAAATTTGTTGATTCTTTCCTCTGACCTCTCCACCCTGCTGTTGAGTCTGCCCACCAATTTTTTTTTTTCAGTTATTGCAGTTTTCAGTTCTAAAATTCCCATGTGGTACTTCTTTGTATGTTTTTTTTGTTTATATACTGAGACTTTATATCTCTTCATTTGTTTCAAGTATGTTTATAATTGCTGACTGAAGCATACTTATCGTGGCTACTTTAAGATCCTTGTCAGACCATTCTAAGGCCTGTGCTTCTGGGTACTGGCATCTGTGCATTGTTTCTTCTTATGCAAGTCGATATTTTCCTCGTTCTTGACATTTCATCTACGATGCATGGTTTTTAACTGTCTCCTGGATCATTTAGGTATTAGAAGATTCTAAATCGTGCTTCATTCTTCTGTTTTAGCAGGCCTTCCCTGATACTACACTAGTGTGGGGACAGCAGAGCCACCTCACTCCTGCCAGGTAAGGTGAAGATCCAGGCTCCCCGCCATCAACCTTTCTCGGCACTGGGGGAGGCCCCTCATTGCTACAGATGGAGCTGAGATTTCAGCCTTCCTTTTCGGGCTCAACTCACATCTCCCTAGAAAGGAGGGGGAGTGATACGGTGCTGCTATTCACTGACACCACCGCAGAATGGTGGTGACTTCAGGGTCCCCCTGTGCCTTGTACTGACAACTTGGGGGCAGGAGAGGGAGTTGTTACCTTCTCGGATACCATCCTGGCAGTAGACGGTTGGGTATAGCCTGGCCTTGACTGGTGGGGTTGGGGGTAGGGGTGGGGCTGTGGGTTTCTCCATAGCATTTGCATGAAGCAGCACAACTGGTATCTAAGAAAACACAATGAGATACCACTTCACACTGGTGAGAATGGCCATCATAAACAAATCAACAAACAGCAAGTGTTGGAGAGGATGTGGAGAAGAGGGAACCCTAGTGCACTGTTGGTGGGAATGCAGACTGGTGCAGCCACTATGGAAAACAGTATGGAATTTCCTCAGAAAACTAAAAATAGAACTGCCTTTTGACTTCGCAATTCCACTGTTGGGATTATACCCTAAGAACCCTAAAACTCCAATTCAAAAGATCATATGCACCCCAATGTTCATAGCAGCACAATTTACAATAGTCAAGTGCTGGAAGCAACCTAAGTGCCCATCAGTAAATGAGTGGATCCAAAAACTATGGTACATTTACACAATGGAATTCTATGCAGCAGAAAAAAAGAAGGAGCTCCTGCCCTTTTCAACAGCATGGATGGATCTGGAGAGCATTATGCTAAGTGAAATAAGCCAGGCAGTGAAAAACAAACACTAAATGATCTTACCCATAAGTAGAACCTAATCAACACAACAAATAAGCAAGCAAATTATAACCAGAGACATTGAAATAAAGAACAAACTGACAGTAACCAGAGGGGAGGTGAGAGGGGGTAGTGGGGGGGAAAGAGGGAAGGGTTTTCAGGAAAGGACACATGGGCAAAACCAAAGCGGGGCAGGATCAAGTGCAGGGA
>PVKM010049286.1:0-10993 GCA_004027735.1 Carollia perspicillata
CTATTCAAGCTTTCAAAATATTTGCGAAATAATGGACAAAGAAGAGGTATTTATTAAATGAGGCTGTTAGAAATGCATTTGAAGCTCTCTGGTTACTTCTGTTAATACGCTATTTTGGATCTATTGAGGTTTCAAACATACAATGGTTTGGATAAACAAAAATTATGGTTCTTCGCATAAAATGTCCTATTCCTCTTCAAAAAAGGGGAAACAGTCACTCCTAGGCAATGTTATTAATGAAAGAAAGACTTTCTAAAGACAATCAAATAAGTGGGGCCAAAAAGCCTTAGTATTCATTGTATTAAACCCATTATGGTAAAATGTTAAAAACTCCAACATTCTCAAAATTGTTTTAAATGCCTTAAATTTAGTCTGTTTGGGAATACTGCCTTAAGGTTAATGAACTGGACAGTATACGTTTGCATGCTCTTCCCTCTTCAGTAAGACCAGTTAGGAAAATTCCTGCCATCACACCATGATGAACACCTGGCACTCGGCCCTCAGTAGTTTGAGGATGTAAATGAACGTGATTGCATTTAAAAGTTATAGTAGCCCCAAATCTCCTTTTGTTCTGGACTCCAGTCAGTTCTGTCTATTGGGTCCTGTTATATTCCCCCTTTGTCTGGTTTCCCTCCACTATTGCCTCCCCCACCCCGGCCCGTAACTCTTCTCCCTGCATTTAGGAGATCTTCCCTCCACCGCATTCCTTTTGTTCTTTCCTTTCTCAAGGGTATCTTAAAACTCATGTCTACGTGTCCAGCTTTCTCTGCTCCACTGCTGAAGCCTATGTCCTCAACAGTTTTCTATGTACTGAGAAGTAGCATGAATTCTGTAGGAAATGGTAGCAAGAATCAAAGAAAGAGTTCAACTCAAGGTATAACTCTGATTGCTTGCCAATAGTTCCTGCATCTCTCTGGTAAGTATTCTGAGGCCATCATCTGGTCTCCAAAAGGAAGGTTACTATAATCAAATACCTAATTATGTTCTGCATAGATAATGTAGTGTTGGAAATACCACCCCTATCGTAAGGTTGGCCTCAGGCAATGCCTTCAACCATTAATTTATAGTGGAAACAGCCTGAGGGCTTTTAAAAATACGGGTTGCTGGGCCCCACTCCCCAGGGAGTTTCTGACTCGTATACCTGGGGTGTGGTCCAGAAGTTGGTGCTTTTTCACGTGTTCAGATGGCGGAGATACTACTGGTTCAGAGATGACACTTCAAACACCACCGATCAAGCGTTCTGTTTCTTTTCTTTCTTTTATTTTAAAATTATATGTGTCTTTGCATATATGTGTGTGCATGCGCCGTGTTTCTTAACCAGGAATAAGCATCAGAATACCTTGAGGGTTGTTGAAAGCATAACTGGTGTCTGACTTAGAAATCCTGATGTCATATATCCAGGGTTAGGCATTCATGGTGTAGGCACCTATATTTCGCCATGTTGCTGATGACACTCAGTTATGTTTAAATAGTAAGGGGAACAAGTTAGCAGAGAGGCAGCGTTTAGCAATTCAGAAAGAGATACAGGTAGGTGTGTAGAATTAGAGCAAACATCGACATAATTCTCCCTTCGAATGGTCTCTTTCTGTTGTGCAGTAGTCGAGAACGATCAGGGTTTGTAGGATAGATTGGAAACGAACAAGAAAGTTGATCATTGCTGCTTTGGAGAGCGGATGGGAGCACTGGCGCAGGAAACACAGGCAGACAGGGTCGGGGGCAGACTTGAAGGTCTGGCTGGGATTAGAGGCCAGGCGTCTGTGGCTGTTCCAGTGTGCTCTAGTTCCCTCCACTGACCTAGGCCATATTCTCTGAGCGTGAAGAGAGTTGTAACCATTGGAAATTTTGCAGTGAAAGTAAGTATAGTATCTCTTAAAGAAGACTGTAAATGGTTGATGAGAAGTCTCAGCTGCTTGGGGAAGGAAGAGAAGGTCTTCGGTGGGGATGAGGGAGAAGAGGTGAAAGGCTAAAGGTGGAGGAGACCTCAGTGGGGCACTGACTAGTGTAGCATGAATGACCGCTGTAGCTGGAGGAAGAAAACATGAAGGGAAGGAGGATGTTGGAGGACATCCTCCTTTTCAGTTGGAGGACACTTTGGGGGAAAGATAAAATTTTAATTTCATGCATATAAATCAACTGAATTCTAAAAACTCGCTCTGGCTGGTGTACCTCAGTGGATTGAGCGCGGGTCTGCGAAGCAAAGGATCGCGGTTCGATTCCCAGTCAGGGCACAGGCCTGGGTTGCAGGCCAGTTCCCAGCAGGGGACACACAGGAGGCAACCATACACTGATATTTCTCTCCCTAACCCTTCCCCTCTAAAGATAAATAAATAAAATCTTTATAAAAAATAAATAAAAACTCCCTGAAGACAGGAACTGTATTATAGTTGATATTTAATATATCTCTGGTTCATCTCAATTAAAGCATTTTTAAAGGTCAGCTAGTTTTTTTGTCTTCCAGACCCTGAGTTGCTCAGCATCCAGAGAAGCCAAAACTATGTGAGCTATTCTCTGCTGTTGCGGGGATTGTAATAGAGTTTATAAGTGGTTAACAAAGGGGAATGCACTAGCCTTGATAATTTTGTCTGCCTGAGTAATTTCTATATAAGGTGTAACACGATGCTCTGGGTATACAAAAAACTCTATGTGATAACAAATGTTTGCATAACACTTTCGTTGGCATTTTAGCATGTGTTATCAGACTTGGTTTTCATAGAAAACTCTAATATCACTGCTTTTGACAGATAAGGGAGATGATCTTTGACCCACTGTTTAATGATCTTATCTACAGTCTCAGGGTTAGATAATGGCCTAGCAAGGCAAACAAACAGGACCTCCTAACTTACAGTCCAAAGTGATATCCACAAAGATGCTTTTTTAATTGAATTTACCAAAATTCAATTAAAACTTTTACAGGTTTTAGGTACAAAGATGCCTTTTAACATTGTGAGATAAACAGCTGCTTTGACTAGTTCAAAAAATTTTTTGTTTAGTTATTCATGTTTGTGCTTTTGAACTAATTGACAACTAATGTAAAATTAACGTACTCTCTTTCTAAAGTTGACTTTACAAGACGGTTTTGGGAAAAAAATGATTAAATCTAGGTGCCTGGGTTTCCTGCTCTCTGTGGTAATAATAGAAGAATTTATCATTGTTATAATTCCTTGGTCACAAATGCCATGTGAAAGTAATGTAAAGGGGGTATAGTATTTACCATTGTGTTTCCTTCCCTTCAAAAAGAAAAGATATTCTCCACTCATAGGACAAAAAGGGTAAGAAAGATAAACACAGATGGAAAAGCCTGTGACAGAATGCCAGAAGTGAGCTGGGCCGATTCACCGGGTCTTGAATTACTAGTAAACCCAACCATCTTGCAGGCAACCGCGTTGAGCCACATCTCAAACATAGCGCTATACAATAGATACTACAGAATCTAATCCCACCTGTTGCATTGAGAAATGTTGAAATAAACATTCAATGTCACTCGGGTTCGATTGCAAGATATTTAATAGGTGTGAAGCATTTTGCGGGCAGATTGCAGGGTAAGTGTTCATGGTTTGTTAGTTCAACACAAGTCTGATGATACCACACACTCGGCTACGTATGGGTGACAGGTTGAGACTTCTGGCTGCCGCTCAGATGTCCAGAAACCAGAGACTCCATCAAGTGCTTGGATAAATGTCACAAAAGTCCAGATTTCTTAAGTGTACAAATATTTCTGTATTTTCACTTAGAATCTGAACTGTCCTAGATTCATACATGGAATACCTCATTCTAATGCTAATATATTTATTTTGACCCATTCATTAGAAGGTTAAAGTGGGCATTACCAGAGAGAAATAAAAAGTGCATTGTTGGGGTCACTGAGCTACGAAGTATTTTTCTTGGCTATGAAGGGGCAGGAAGCCGATAGAATAAGTGGTCAGAACATGATTTTCTGTTCATTCAACAACGATATCTATTGAACCTTTATCACATCTGAGACACTGTGGAGGATGGGTAAACGGAACAGACAAGATCCCACGTTGACAGAAGTTAATGACAATTTGTAGCCCTTGTAGCTTTTAACATCATCTAAACGGCAAGTCTTTGAAAACAAATCATGTGCACCCTGGAAAATTTCACCTGCCAGAACACACCTTTTATTTATTTATAAGAACTAAATTTGATATTTTTTTCTAGCATTTCAGTAGGGAGCCAGAAGATGAATCCCAAACCAGAAAATACAAATATGAGGCAATAACCATAGTATCAGGTAGTTTACATGAATACAGTGTTTTGAAATTTTACAAAGACTATGCTTTTACTGGTTAGGAAAAGCCACACAAAACTGTCTTTGTTTTAATGACATGGCAGTTAATTAAATAGTATTTTTGTACTTGCTTTTCCCAGCGCCTAATGGACTACTTCATTGAGACTTGGCTCTGAAATTACCTCTGCGAAGTCTTTTCTGAGAACTTAGGTGGAACTAGCTATTTCCTTCGCTGTTTTCTGGGATGTAAGCTCTGTGAGGACAGCTGCCCTGTGCGGTCCCAGGCCCAATAAAGAACATAGGCACGTACTTCTGAGATGGCACTGATTTCACTTTTTTATTTATAATTATAATTTTTGCTTACCAACATATCTCTGCTCTTTAGATCTTAATCCAAAGAATATTCATTTGAAAAAAATCATGTGTTTAGTGCATATTTTCTATATGATACTGGTAAATCTGATGGATTTTGACAAATGAATGTGGTCATGTCGCTACACCTCAAATGTGAGATAACAAAGTTTCCATCACTCCAAAATACCTTTGCGCTCACTCCCAGTAAAATCCCATTCTCATCCTGGCAATCGCTTGCCTTTATTCTGTTGCTATCCCTAGAATTTCATGTAAGTTCTGTTATCTGAAAATATAATATGTAATAATAATAAATGTTATTAACATGTATTCAACTTCATAAAAATGGAGCCATACAGCATATATTCTTTGGTGCCTGGCCAGTAGTTTTCCTTTCATTCCTGGGTAGCTTTCCACGGTATGGATACATAACAACTTGTTAATCCATTCATCAGTCGATGGACATAGTGTTGCGTCCAATTTTGACTGTAACGGATAGAGCTTCTGTGACTATCTGCATACAAATCTCTGGGCAGATGTACATTATCACAAGGTAAGAGTATGATTAACTTCATAAGAAACAATTTATTTACAAAGTAGTTTACTATTTGGCATTAATATCAACAGTGTATTAGAGGTCTAATTGTTTGTCATTTTCTCTAACTCCTGGTCTTTTCAATGGTATTCATTGTAGCTAGTCTGGTCAGTGTGAGTACTATATAATTTTTTTTAATGTCAATTTTCCTTAGCTGATGATGTTGAGCATCTTTATATCGTTTGTCTCCATTGAAAAAAGTTACAGTATTTTTTTTACCAATTTTTAAATTAAATTGCTTGCCATATTATATGAGTACTTTATATATTTGGGGTAGAAGTTCTTTATCGGATATATACATTATGCAAATATTTTCTTTCATCATTTGGTTTGCCTTTTCAATATATTAAAAGGGTCCTTGGAAGAGTAAAATTTTAAATTTACAGGAAGCCTATCAGTCTTTTGTTTTCTTTCTGCATCTTACTCAAGAAATCTCAGTGTAACCCAGTGGCACAAAGATCTATATTTTCTATAGTTTAAGAGATCATATTTAGGTGTAGAATCTGTTTTTGAGTTAATTTTGTAATGATGTAAAGTTAGAATTGAGATTATTATTTTTTGTGTATAGATATGAAGTTGTCAAAATTGCTTCCTCAAAATGAGTTCATGGTAGACAGCATAATAGTTAACCTTGCTGTTCTACTCAATCAGACAACCTCTATCTATAAGCGGTCTACTTACACCATTTTCATTTAATATCATTAACGATGTGTTTGAGTTTAAATCTACCATCATCTTGATATTTATTTTCTAAATGTATTATTTCCTTTCTTTGATTTTTTCCTTTTTTGTTTTTAGGTTAAGTTGTGTGGTTCCATTCTACGTCCCCTGTTGATTGTCAGATGTACATCTTTGTGGGTTTTTTTAGGGTTTACCTCTACAATTTACAATAACAGCTTTAACGTTTTACATGCTGCCTTCTAATAATGTATCCTTTTACATGTATCATGTAAGTCTTACAACAGTACATGCTTTCATTTTTTTTGTCCTTTATTTTTCTAAATGAGTTCTACATAAATTATAAACAGACTTGTTTGACGACAAAGGCATTACTACAAGTCTCATAAGTTACAGGAAGAACAATTCTGGGTGCATTATGGACATAACTGTGAAAGTCAAAACAATGCACTTTTAGATAATAATAGGGTATCTTCATGACTTCTAGAGTAGAAAAAATTCTTAAGTTAGATATACTAATATTTTGAAAGTGACTAGATACTGTAAGAATTTCTAACCTTGGTGACTCCATTAAAATCATGAAAGGTGAAAATTTACAATACATTGACCTGACCAAGAACTCATATTCATAATACATAAAGAAAATTTGCAAATAAAAAATAAAAAGGATAACTCTGTTTTTAAAAACTGGAAAAAAATTTAACCAACAATTCTTTTTTTTTTAAAGATTTTATTTCTCTTTAGAGGGGAAAGGTTGGGGAGAGAAATATCAATGTATGGTTGCCTCTTGTGTGTCCCCTGCTGTGAACTGGCCTGCAACCCAGGCCTGTGCCCTGACTAGGAATCGAACCTCGATCCTTTGCTTCGCAGGCCTGTGCTCAATCCACTGAGCTACACGAGCCAGGGCTAACCAACAATTCTTAAATATGAAAATCCAAATAGTCAATAGATACTAAAAATGCTCAGTGAAGGGGATACCAAGGTCTCAGTGCAGTGCCCCTGCGTGCCTGCCTGACTGGGTAGAGGGAGGAAGAATACACCCGAGAGCAAAGAATTCTGGTGAGAATGTGGAACAACAGGGAATCTCCCACGTCGCCGGAAGTGGAGGAAGCAGGTACTTTTGAAAACCGTTTGGTGTATTATTGTTCATAACGACCAAGCCCTATAAGTAACTCAAATATTTGTCTATACTCAACAAGTTACCTATATTGTGATATATCTAAAAATTTAAATACAGACAGAAATGAGAGAACCTTAGCTACCCTCAATTCCGAGCATTGAGATGGGGCAAATCTTAAAACTATAATTTTGAGTAAAATGGAAGCCAACATGTTTCAATTTATATCATGTTCAAAAATAGGAAAAGTTAAAATACATTGTTTACAGAAGCATAATTATATAGACTACTCTTTAAAATCAAGGAGAAGAACAGCATAAAAATCAAATCAAGGTACTGGTTATTTATAGGTGGGAGGGAATGCATTACAATCAAAATGCAGGTAGGTGATTCTGGGCTGCAAGAAATATATTTTAAAAATATTTTATTTATTTGTCTTTAGAGGGGAAGGGAAGGAGAGAGGGAGAGAAACATCAATGTATGGTTGCCTCTCGTGCGTCCCCCGCTGGGAACTGGCCTGCAACCCAGGCATGTGCCCTGACTGGGAATCGAACCACGGTCCTTTGGTTTGCAGGCCCGCGCTCAATCCACTGAGCCACACCAGCCAGGGCTGCAAGAAATATTTTATTTCATAACCTGGGTGGAATTTACATGGAAGTTCACCTTACAGCAATTGGTTAAGCTACAAATTCATGTGTAGTGCACTTCTACACACATGTGCGTTGGTTCACAATCATGCACTGGAAAAAATGAGAATGACGCAAGAGGAATTAGAGACAGAAAATGACAGAACATTTAAGGTGGTTTTCTGCAAAGGAGAGTTGAGACGTTGGAGGAGTAAATGGTGTCCAGAGAGGAGACTTTTTAGGATGGGAGAGATGGTGTCATGCTTTACCCGAATAGGGTTTACACCCCTTCACATGCAGGTATAGCTGGTGCAAAGGGCCCCTTTTGCATGTCCTCTTTGGGCTGCATGAGTATGGGAATGATAAGGTCTTCTGAAGCTGGTGTCGGCCCGGTCTTCTGAAGCTGGTGTCGGCCCAGTCTTCTAAAATAACTCTTTAGATGATGGTATTTTCGTATAAATTGTAACAAATGTTCTTCCTCTTTATATTTTCCTCCACAGTATGGGGAACCCAGGTATATAGGTAGTTGATGATTATAAACCAGTCCTATATGTATGCATGTGTATATACATCTATAAATATTCCATAGCTGTAGCATGTTGTATGACTTCACAGTAGGGCAGATGGAGTGGGATGGTGTAGTGCACGTCCACGTGGAATTTCACGTGGAATTCATTTTCAGTGTAGGAAATGCAACTCTTTCTAACCGATCTGATTAACAGATCTTCACCCTGTCCTCCCTCCCAATAGAGGACATGGGAGCTCCGCCTAACTTTTGTCAGGTGTGGTAGCAAGATGACCTTGTAAAACCTTTCAAAATGAGGAGAGAAATAAATGACTCCCATAAAAACGCAATTCACATAAAAAGAATACATGGGAGGTGTTCTCATGCGTTCTCACATACTTGGTAACAGCGCATGTGCTGTATTTTTCCTTCTGTCGTTCTGCTGGAGCAGATCATCTCACCCCCGTATTATACGGGCTTGTATGCTCTCCTTCTGCCCACCACAGTGTAGCTTCCTCCTTGCCTTCTTCTCCTTCTCGAACGTTCTGTCTTTAAGTAGTCAAAATTACTTCCTTCACCGGTGTTAGTCCATCCTCTCTTCCTTCACTACCTTGATTTCACATGCATACAATGCCTTAATATGTATTGGGTAATATTTAAACTTTGCAGGATTCTAATATCGCCTACCAGCTTTTGTAATCCAAAACTAAACATGTGTCTATTTGGAATTGTTTACGTCTCTTTACCAGGGCCTCCAGCTGTGAAAGGGTTTGACTCATTTTAACCTGTGTTTATAATATTATCTCCCACTTATTTCCATCTGGATATAATATCTGGAGAGATGCCACATTCCATCTTTCTCCTCCAATATACCCACAGCCCCACTTCCTTTTACTGCTTAGAAGGGCTCAGTATCATTAACAATGGGATGCCTCTTATTTGCAAAGAATCTTTATGTAAAAGACAAAACCGAACTGTTCTGATGCAGGACCAATGACCACATGGCACAGTAAATCTTTATCAGAGTGGCCAGCCTATTTTAATTTTTATCAAATGGACAATTGTGAATTCAGGACATACCAGAGAGTTAAAATTTCCTTAAAGAAGGAAAAATATAAACTTCTGGAGAATAAAAGGATTATCCACAAAGGCGTTGACAATACGAATTGACTTCCACCAAGAGCCAAAGAGCATTTCGGATATGTCTGATTCTACCTGGTGCATGGTTTTAGCCAGGGTATTAACGGCGCAAAACTTGATACGATAAAGAGACCATGGCAACCTGGTGATGAGGAGTTCTTTAAAAAGTCAGTAGGTCTTGCCCGAAAATCACACGGGAACTGGCCAGAGGTGGAAACCTTATGCAAAGGAAAGTCCTGCAGAGGAGCACATTAATTCCCTGTTTCTGCATTGGCCCTTTTGACAGACCTTCAAGCAGATATAAGTGAAACAAAAGCAGGTTTTAAAGAGAATTTCTCCTTTTAACACTCCTCTTGATTCTCTACTGAGCTGACTAGTAAAATGTGAGCATTAAAAAAAAAAATCCAGTGGGAATGAATTGATTCACTCCTGACTGAGACAAAAGTCACTTTCACCACTTCAGCAGATTAAACGACTGTTTATTGAATTTGGGGTCACTTCACAGAAGCTGTTTGACCTCAGCAGTTCTCCATCAGCCTCTCCAGCTGGCTCACAGAAGTGTGGAGAGGGCCAGGACGGGGTCTGTGCCACTGGGTGATATTTGGGGGGATGCAGCGTTTATTTTACCCAATGGTATGTGCTGGGTAACCCAAAGGTGCACTTTTAAAGAGACCTGGGTTTTAGGTTCAAACGGTTAGTTTTAAATTCAGGTTAATCATTTCCAAAATGTGTGACTTAGAGCAGTGACGTCATCTGCCTAAATCTGTTTCCTTGTCTATTGTTTTTTAAAATTTGAATCTTCTACAGCCTACATTGTGATTGGCAGGATCACAGAAAACGCTGTGTGTAAAAGCTTCTAACCCAATGCCTGGCCCAATAAGAATGTTGATTTCCATTTTTTTAAGTTTTTTGTTTGTTTGTTTCATTTTATTTTGTTCCATTTCCTTGATAAGGTAATAGTAGGCAGGTACACAGACATGAGCAGAGCAGGAACGCTAGACCAGGTACAGAAGGTCACCAGAGCAGAAAGCCCCGGTGCCTAGCAAGGGGCAAACTGGAAAAACAAGCATTACAGGCTAGGACCTTACCCCAGAGTCACCTTTCTGTCCTTGGCTTGTCCCTAGTGATGTGGTTTAGACCCCTGACCTTTCATAGCACTAGTCACGTGGTTTAGACCTCCTTCAAGGGGAACAAGGGCGCTGGAGAACAACCTCATAGAACTCCCTATAAGCCCTTGCCCAACCACTCCCTTAAGCATTAAGCCCTCAGAACAGCAAGGTTCTGACCCGCATCAAATTATCTTAGGGACAAAGCCTCACCTCTGTGGACCACAGCGATGGAGTTCTGGTCAAACTAGAGGTGACATCTAGGCCTCAGCTGTGTTTCAGCTCCAGGCCCAGAAAAGCAGCAAAGCCAGCTGAAGTGATGCCATGGCTGGTATCAGACGAGCAGCAATGACTAATGACCCCCCACCCTAGTGCCGACCAATCAGGAAAGACCATGACCCTGAGAAGGACACACCTGGGAAGCTGGTGAATATTCTGTTGAGATCCTCCCCTGAGACCTCCCATAAAATCTTCACCTTTAGAAAACAGATAAAATCCCTTGAGATGAAGGACCCCGGTGTGCTCTCTCTCTCTCCCTTGAGAACACCTGTGCCTTTCCCCGCCCCCTTTCCTCCCTGGAGGCAGGTACTTTTGCTGCTTTTCTTGGAAGCTTTAAGGGCCCCTCT
>PVKM010049287.1:0-10952 GCA_004027735.1 Carollia perspicillata
CAGGCCCCTTCGACGTCACGCCGGGGCCTCATTCGGGTCACCACGCAGCGTGCCCTGGGACAGCCACCCCCTCCGGAGCCCTCAGCCAGCTCCATGGCATCAGCCCCAGCCTCTAGCCCTCCGGCCAACGCCACCGCACCCCCCTTGCGTTGGGGTCCCCTACGGAGGGTACTGAGCTTTTCCTGGGAGCTGCACGTATACGGGGTGGGGGTGCTCTTTCTGCTGCCAGCGTTGCTGGCAATGGCCTCTCTGGCAGCCGCCTCTGCGGGGCCCTGGCTGGCGTTGGTGGCCGCAGTGCTGGTGCTTCTAGCATCAGGGCTGCGATCTGCCTACATGCTTGCGGACCCATACGGCTCACAGGCGCGGCTGGGTTTGCGCGCCGGCCTGGTGCTCTACAACCTACCCTTCCCCTTGCTGCTCACTGCCCTGGCAGCCCTGACCCTGCTCGGCCTGGGTGCCGGGCTGCCACAGCAGCTGCAGAACCCGCTTCTGTTGGGAGTAGTGGCATTGGCGCACGGCGTGGAGTTACTCGTTACAGACCTGCTGTCGGCGAAGCCGACGCTCAACCTCCTGGCTCAGGGCTTCTCCTGCGCCTGGGGCGCAGCCGTGGCTCTGGGCACCCTCTGCCTCTGCCGTCGCCGCCTGCTGGATGGGCCGCGGGGCTGGAATACCAGCCCGGGCCCGCGGCTGCTAGCAGTGGCAGGCGCACTGGGGCTGCTGGCCAGCGGCCTTCAGCTGGCGGCCGCGCTCTGGCTGTACCCGGGCCCAGGCCGCGTGAGCCGCTTCTCGTGGGCCTGGTGGGGAGTTCATTTCTGGTTGCGCCTGCTGGAACTGACATGGGCACTTGCCTTGGCACTGGCTGCTGTAGCCGCTGCGCGGCCCAGGCCACCCACGGAGCATGCGTGCTGGGCTAAGCTGCTGCGCCTGGCCTGTCCCGCGCCCTCGGGCAAAAGCGAGGTGCCGGAGCGACCCAACAATTGCTATGCGGGGCACAGTAGCGTCGGTGCAGGTAGCCTGGATGTCAGCAAGAGCCTCATTCGCAACCCCGCGGAGGGAGCGCCGCCTGCCACGCCCACTTCCGGCGCCTGGGGTTCCGCTGTGTCGCTGGGCCGCGGGCCCCAGGGTAGCCAGGGACTCTCCCGTAACAGCGTGGGGCCCGCACCGTCGATGAGTGAGCTGGACCTGAGGCCGCCTTCGCCTATCAACCTGAGTCGCAGTATCGACGCCGCGCTCTTCAGAGAGCACTTGGTGCGGGACAGCGTGTTCCGACGCTGTGGCCTGCGAGGCCTCGCCTCCCCGCCGCCTGGGGGCGCACTGCGGGCGCGCCGGGGCAGCCACCCCGACGCCGAGTTCGAAGGCGCTGGCTCTTCTCTCCTCCGTAGCCGCTGCCGGTCGCTCAGCGACGTACATGTGCGCGGACCAGTCCCACCACACATGATGGACGAGCCTGAGCGAGTGGCTTCTGGCAGCTCCATGGACAGTTTCTCCCGAGGCTCGCTCAAAATCAGCTGGAACCCGTGGCGCCACGGGTTGTCGTCGGTGGACAGTCTGCCCCTAGATGAGCTGCCCAGCACGGTGCAACTACTACCTGCCCCTGCTCCTGCTGCCACCCGGCATGAGGAACCCCTGAGTGAGGTCCAGCCTCACTGCAAGCCGGGGGACTCCCGCAGCGCCTCCAGTGACACCATTGAGCTCTGAGACAGTTTAATGCTGTTGCAGGCCCAAGGCCTGACCCCCGGTGGCCGGTGGCTGAATGGCATGGCCGACTGGGACAGTTGAGCATTTGAAAAACTGTTATCCCGGGTCCTCAACTTGATTGTACCCGTGGAGACAGCCAGGAGCGGACCCACCCACCTCCTCCCAATTTTTTGTTTTTTAAATATCTATTTTTTTCCAGCAAGTATTTTGCACAGAGGCTGTGACTTAACGCGGAATACAGGGTGGACATGCATGGATTTAGGTATGGGGAATGGGCTTCAGGTGCCACAAACACCCTTCCAGACTCCCCATTGTGGAGGGATGAGGCTGGCTTGTCTAGATTGACTGTCCTCTTTGTGCCAAAGAAATAAACCCTTAGGACTTGGCTCATGCCTCCCTCTGGCCACACCAGGATCCTGTTCAGAGGAGAGGTAGAAGGCCCCACCCCCCAACAATTCCAAGTCCAGTTAAGTGTTAGGGACAGGGGGACTGCCAAAAGAAAGGGCACTGGACCCTTAGCAACTTTAGAAGTAAGGCTACCAATATTTTATTGAACAACTATTTGTTGTACAGTCTTCAGTTCTGCACTTTCATCATATTTAATTATCATAATAAGCCTGAGTGGAAAGCATTATCATGCTGATCTTATAGATGAGAAAAGTGAAGTTCAGAGATAAAAGTCATTTGCCCAAGGTCCTTTGGCCCAAATAACAGCTGGTACTGAACCCAGAAAGTTCCACTCTGAAGACCTCGTCCTCCATCCCCCTTCTAACACTACTTCAGGGCCAAGCCTCTCCTCTCTCCTCCCTCTACCCCTTCACCAGGGCAGCCCTCAATTTCCCAGGGTTTTAGAAAACTTCCCCAAGGGCAGGGTTGGGCTCTCAGTAGCTTAGACCAACCCATGGTGGGTGAGGAGTAGGTAGTAAGACTTAAGTTTCTCCATTTTCCAAGACCTTTCTTTATTTCCTGAGATGAATAAATAAATCAGTGGTTGAGGGGTGCTGGGGTGAATACCAAACAAGAGCTGGCAGCATGCAGCTGGCAGGAGAGGAGTGTGATGGGCTCATCCCTGCAGGGACCCCCCTCCCCTCTCATCCTGGGCAGAGGCCAAAGCTCACTAGCAGCCACTATAAGGAGACACTTTAAAAGATCCACACACATTGTGAAGCCTGCCTGGTCCCCACAAGGCCAAGATCTTATGGCACCCACATTTAGGGATACTTCCTTACCCCAGGGGCTTCACCTGCCCAGGCCTGGGTGCCTAGGCTGATCCCTGGGTGGGTAGGGGGTGCTTATCCCATTCGCAAAAATAAAGCAAGCTGCCTTGAGTGTCCAGGCAGGAGAGAGGCCTGACTTCTTGGGGCAGCCTGGGTGGGAGGAGATCCCGGAGGTGTGGCAGAGATTATCTGCCCTTGATGAAGCCTTCCAGCACTCGGTCACTGCGCTCTGACAACCAGTAGCCAGTCATGGCCGCCACAGCCCCAATGAAGATGGCAGTGAAGACCAAGTCACCCTTGGCAGCCAGTGTGGCCAGTGCACAGATGATAACACCGAAGAACATCTGCTGCAGCACCACCAGCTCGTCCTCCGTCATCTCTGAGAAAAAGCCTGCCGGCTCTGCGAGGAATAAGAGAAGGGCCTGCCACTCCTCCCCGATTGCTGGAGTCTCACACACCCTCGCTGCCACATGCCTGCTGGGCATGCCAGCACACGATGTCATTTGCTGCTGAGAACAACTCTACAAGGGGCAGTAATTATCCCTGTCTCACTAAAAGGGAAACTGAGGCTCAGAGAGGTGAAGAGGTTTGCCCAAGGCCATGTGGTGAGTGAGCTGCGACAGCATGTGTTATGCATACCAGCCAGCCTGCCTGGATTTGGCTCCCAGCTCTGCAACCTGCTTGCCATGTGGCTCTGGGCAAGGTGCTTCATTTCTCTGCATCCTAGTTTCCACTATGTAAGATGGAGATGAGAAAGATACCTACAGCACTGGATTTCTTTCAGGGGTAAAGTAATTTAATACAGGTAACATGCTTGGAACAGTATTTCACACGGGGTAAGAACTGTGGAAGCAATCACTACTGTCATCATCGTGTCCTCCATCTCACCACACCATGGCCTACAATAGCTCTCAGCAGACCAGGGCTAGGACTGGCCCCATTGGCTAGATGAGGAAAGAGGCTTGGGAGGCAGAGTGACTGGATGGCAAGTCCAGTTTTCTTCTATCCTAGGGAGGGGCAAGGCCACAAAAAGCTACTCTGGAGATCAGATGTAGGCTTAGGGTCTCAATGCAACTGCATAGGGGCTGAAGCAGGGGAGGGGCAGAGCCTGTAACTGCCTGGAGAAGGGGTTTGCTGGGGGCCAGTTTGGAACTCACCTGGGATGTGCTCCTTCACACAGATGCCCTCGATCTGTTTGTAGCCCTCGGCACAGACACAACGGTAACTGCCCTCGGTGTTCTCACATCTCTCGTTCTCTCCTGGACATACCTCTGTCTCACACTCATCCACGTCTTGAGGAAGGGCGAGGAGGGATCAGAGCTCTGGCTGCCAGGGTCCCACATGCAGCACCCCTGACTCGGTCTCTCACATCCTGACACTCCCTTCTGCCCTTGCCTAGCTAACATTCCACCCTTCCTTCCCCTACCCTGTCCGTGTTCCAGGCCCTCTCAATTCATGGTGGCAAGACACTCCAAGGTACCTATGGCCCATTGGCAGGAGACTCACCGAGACACTTGGAGCCCACCTGCTGGTAGCCAGGGCTACACTTCTTACAGCGGCCAGGCCCTGCTCCCATGCAGCCCAGGCAGGCCTTGGCACAGTCTGGATAAGAGAGAAGAGAGACAAGGCTGAGAGCTGTCCCTAGGCCCAGGAGGACTCTGGGGCCTGAGAAGGCAGAACTTTGGGGAGAACAGACGTGGAGCAGCTCCTACACTTCCCATGTCCCCTCTTCTGCAGGGTGGACACTTACCTCGGCACTCATAGGAGCCCTCTGTGTTCACGCAGAATTGATCAGCTCCACAGTTGGCTCGCTCTGTGCCACACTCATCGATATCTGTAGAGGGGCCAGCAAGATGGGGAATTTCAATCCCTAGTTCACTAATAGGGAAGCTGAGGCAAGGATTGTTGGGGAATAGACTCGCCAGGCTCACATGGTGTGGCAGCAGCTGCAGGCTGTCCACCAGCACGGGAGTGGAGGTGCAGCTGGACTCTAGGCTGCCCAGGCAGAGACTACATTTTCTAATTTGCCTTGCAGCCCAGGATGGCCTTGTGGTTGAGTTCTGGCCAACAGGATGTAAACAGAAGTGATGCATTCCACTTTTAGCTTGGCTTTAAAACAATGGGCTTGGACTCATCCATGCATTTTCTTCCCTTTCTTATTTCCTGAGTGCTAGGTTGAGGTGCCCGTGATTGAGCCTCAACCACAAAGACAATACCCAGTGGGATGACGGCACAATAAGAAGGAAGGAATCTGTGTCCTTGAATGATTGTGACAAGTAGAGCTTCCCTGCCAGCCTGGACCACTTGCTTTGAGACTGTGATTTAAGATAAAAATAAACCTCTATATTCTTTAAGCCACAATCTTTGGGGATCTTTTTGTTATAGCACCTTAACCATTACTTTCACTCCCATAAATGGCTAGGTTTGATGCCAAACCAAATCTCAAACCCAGGTTTCCTGACCCAAGTTCAGTACCCTCATTCCTCTGGCTAACCCTTTCTCAGTTTTCCAAACTTGGCCTGAGTGACATGTCTTCTAAGAAGCCTTTCCTGATTCCCTAACACCACCAAGCTGGATCAGGGACATCTCTCAGTATACAAAGATCAGCCCATATCTAAGTGCCTGGTTGCTGTTCTGCCTTCCCAACCAGGGTGAGGTCTCCATAAAGATGGCAGCTGTGTTGGTCTAGTTTCGCCTAGAGATTTGAGTACTAATGGAAAACCAAGCCCAGGTCCCGGCCTACCTCCCCAGATCTCGGGCACAGCCCCACTCACCTACACACTTGAGGTGATGCAGGGCCCAGCCCTTCTTGCACTGTAAACAGTTTGATTCTTCAGGTCCTGAGCAGCGGGCACAGGGGCCAAAACAAGCTGGGCAGAATGGGAGACGTATGAGGATGGGCAGGCAGGTACCCCATCAGCCCCTACCCAGAGCCTTGCCTTTTGGCTACCTACCCGAACATACCAGATGGCTGGCGTTGCGCTCCGCCTCAAAGTAGCCAAGGCCACACTGGCCACAGGCCTCACCCCCATAGCCGGCTTGACAGTCACAGTGCCCGCTGCCCCCTCGAGTCCCTTCCCCTTCACAACGCCCGTAGCCACCACAGGGCTTCTCTGCACCCCCAGGACAGGCTGTGGGCAGACACCAAACCGGGTAAGATTATAAAAATAATCTTGTACATAGAAAACATTAACATCTGGGGGGAGAAAACTTAATTTTAATAGCAACATAATATTTTATCATAAAATATGGTATGAAATTTACTTAACCACTACCCCATTGTGGAACAACTAGGTTATTTATAAGTCTTTTCTTTTACAAAGGCTGAATTGACCATCCTTGTCAATAACTCTTTATCTGCAGCTTCTGGAGAGACTTTTCTAAAGGAGGCTACTAGTAAGTTTAGCACCTGACTTAGGACTGTGTGAAGAAAAAGGTGGTGATACTGGGGGCTTCAGGACAGCACCTGAGACCCTGGGAAAGGCCCCCTTAGGGAGGGAGCCTGGTCTGATCCAGGCATGGGAAATGAGGGGTGGAAGTGAAGGCATTTCTCAAATACAAGATAAAAACCACAGCCCTGGCTGGTGTAGCTCAGTGGATTGAGCGAGAGCCTGCAAACCAAAGGACTGAGGTTTGATTCCCAGTCAGGGTACATGCCATGCCTGGATTGCAGGCCAGTTCCAGAAGGGGACACATAAGAGGCAACCATACATTGATATTTCTCTACCTAACCCATCCCTTCTAAGGATAAATAAAGAAAATCTTAAAAAAAAAAGATAAAAACCACAGCCTCATCTGACTCAGTCTAGCTCCATTTCTTGGCCTATCTCACCAGCCCCGTGAAGCAGATAAGAACTAAGGTCTCGAGGAGTTTCCCAAGCAGCCTAAGCTCACACAGCCTGCTAGGGGCAGAGCCAGGACTGCAGTCCTGGCCTCAGCAGTCCCCTCCCATCCCCCACGAGGAACTTGGAGAACTCACGAAGGCAGGAGGGCCCGAAGGTTCCTGAAGGGCAGCAGAGCTTCAGGGAATCTGAGCAGAGCCACTGGAAGAGGTCTGGGGCTTCCTGCTGCCTGACGTGGGGAGGTGGTGTGACAGCAAGCGGGGCTCAGACAGTGTCAGAGGTGTTGCCCATCCCCCGACCTCCCACGGAATCTGTGACACAACCCATCCTGCATGTAAGACCCATAAGGCCACCTGACCAATGCCCTTTCCTCATTTGGCAGAGGGGTAAACTGAAGCTCAGAGTGACAGCTTGGGTCCCTCAGCAAGTCCATAGCAGATCCTGGTTTGGAAGAAGGAGCCAAAACAGGACACAGCTCCTAGCATGCAACCCCCCGCTTCACCACCATGCCCTGCCTGTGGCCCCCTCCCCGGGAAAGCCCCCACACCACTCACTTGTGAAACCACCAGCTCTCTACCAGCTCCTCACTCAGCTCCAGCAGGCGGTGGCACTCGAAGTCTGACTTGCTGCACACATTCTCAAGCACCTCTACCAGGCGGGTCTCACTGGCCAGACAGAGCGGTGGTGGTGGGAACACGTTCCACTGCACCCACACCCTCCTGAAGGTCTCCTCTCCCACCACTCCTCGTGCCGTGATAATGTCAAAGGAAACGCCATAGGGCATAATGGAAGGGACACTGGTTTTGAGAGTCAGACAGACCTGAATTCAAACCTAGTTGTGTGACCTTGGGCAAGTCAACCTCTCTCCAACCTGTTTTCTCATTTGTAAAATGGGGACAATACCTCCTCTACAAGTTTGTTGTACAATACCTCAGTTCCTGCATCTGCACAATGGAATACATACCCTTGCTGGGTAGATATAATTAGAAATATATTATATAGCAAGTGTTAACAAGGATGCAGAAAAATTGGAATTCTCCTATATTGCAGATGAGAATGAAAAATGGTGCAGACACTGTGGAAAACAGTTTGGCAGACCCTCAATAAGTTACACATGAAATCCCCATATGACTCAGTAATTGCACTCCTGAGTTTACACACAAAAGAATGAAAAACAAGTGTTCAAACAAAAACTGGTTCACAGATGTTCATAGCAGTACTATTCACAATAGTCAAAAGGTAGAAACCACCCAACTATCTGTGGAATGGTGAATGAATGGATAAACAAAATGTGGTATATCCACACAACAGAATATTATTAAGCCTTAAAAAGTAATGAAGTGCTGATATATGCTACAATATGGATGAACTTTGAAAACATTATGATAAATAAAAGAAGCCAGACATAAAAGGCCACATTAGTGCAGGATCCCAACAGAATTAGCAAGTCTATGGAGACAGGAAGCAAATTAGTGGTTGTCAGGGACCAAGGGGAGGGGAGAACCAGGAGGGGAGAACAAGGAGTGACAGCTTAACGGATATGGAGTTTCTTTTGGGATGATGAAAATGTTTTGGAACTAGTGGTAATGCTTGCACAACACTCTAAATGTACAAAATGTCTCTAGCCCTGGCTGGTGAGGCTCAGTGGGCTGAATGCTGGCCTGGGAACCAAAAGATCAAGAGTTCAATTTCTGATCAGGGCACATGCCTGGGTTGTGGGCCAGGTCCCTAGTTAGGGGCACATAAAAGGCAATTAATGGACATTTCTCTCCCTCTCTTTCTCCCTCCCTTCCCCTCTCTCTAGAAATGAATAAATAAAATCTTTTTTTAAAATGTCTCTAATGGTAAATTTTATGTGTCATTTATTCTACCTCAATAAAAAACTTATATATATATATATATATATATATACATATAATGCATATTGTTATATGTTTAAAGTGTTTGAAATAGTGCCTGGCATATAGGAGGAGGTGATTTAAAAAGAAAAAGAAAGAAAACCAGGAGCCAGTAAAAGCTGACTGTGCCCTTAGGGTTATTTTGGCCAATTCCCTCACTCCCAAATAAAGAAACAGACCTGTTGAGGGAAAGGAAAATAACCAATGTTACATAATAAAACCAAACAGTTTAATTTTTAACCACAGACCTATAAAATAAGCAAAGTGAGTATTACTATCCCCATTTCACAGATGAGGAAATGGAAGCTTAGAGAGATTATGAGACCTTCCCAAGGATACCAAGGGTCAAAACTGACAGCCAGGTCTAACTCCAAGTTTTTGCTGACTCCTTCTTCTCAATTTGATTTTGAAAATCTAGAGAGCCTAGGCCTCAGAACTTTCCATTCAGTACAAACTCATCTTCATCTAAATCTAACTCAAATTGACTATTTAATGTACATCTCAGCTCAACATGCTCAAAGAGAACACCCAGTTCCACCCTACCCCTATCCCTTCTTCAGTTTTACCTGAAGGTAAATTGCAGAAAACGGCCTCACAATTCAACCAGTTTGCTCAGGCCCAAAACCTAGTAAGCATCTTTGATTTTTATTTCTCTCATACCACATAACAAATCCATATCGAGTCCTATCAGTCTAACTACAAAATATATGCAGAATTTGACTCCTTCTCACCTTGTTCACCACCACTAGATAGCACACTAGCTCCTGCTACCTCCTTGCCTAGACTATGCATTAGCGTCTCAGCCTGTCTCCCTGCTTGCTCCACCCTGGCCCTCTAATAGTTTGCTTGTTACACAGCCAAGTGAGTAATCTTTTAAAAGTATAAATAAGATGACATCACTTCTGTGCTCAAAACCTCCCAATGGCCTCCCTCTACAGTCAGAATGAAATCTAAACTCCTTTCTGTGGCTTTCAAGGCCTGGGCCTCTGCTTTCACCTTCTCTCACCCCATTCCAGCCACTTCTCAAATACGACAAGCTCAGTCTCACTCTGTCCACATCTTTTTCCTGATTGTTACTTAGCTTGCTTCTTCCCTTCAGGTCTCTGTTCAACGTCATACCTGAACACCATGCCTCCCATCATTCTGTAGTCCACCCTAATGACATTATTTATTTCCTTATTCACTGTGTATCTCCTCTACAAAAATTTAAGCTGCTTGGAGATGGGATTTTGCTTGCCTTATTTACTGCTGTACTACAGATATTCAGTGATATTTGTTGAATGAGTAATCACTCCCTAAGAGGCTCTAAACCCCTACCATCAGAGCAGAGACTGGGAGGTGAGCTATACAAACCTGTCCTTCTAGCTCCTTACCTGTCTTTGTATTTGGACAACTTCTCTTCCTCCCAGGCAGTATTTCCACCTCCAAAGTTGTCCCGGGTGGTTCTCTCCAAGCCCTGGAAATGGAAAAAATTAGTAATACCTAAGTACAGAAGGACAGTACCTGGCACATTCTATCACTTCAGTATCTTAATGACCATGAAACAGGCACGGAGAGGCAACCAGCCTAAGGCCATACAATTATTAAGTAACCATACAGACTTTCATCCCAGATCTCCCCTTCTCAATCACTTGCTATAGTAGCCAGGCCCCTCCCACCAACAAAGCTGCTGGTACACCCACCTTGTTGAAGCTGTCCACCAGTCCCCGGCATGTATGACACGGGTGAGGCTCAGTTGGGGGCGAAGACTGGGGAGCAGGAGAGGGCTGGAGCCAAACTGGGCCTGGGAGGCTGAAGAAGAGGCTCAGGCCCCAAAACAGACCTGGAACCAGGCCCATCGCGGGTCGTGGGGCCATCTTTTCCCAGGCTGGGGACCTATAGATGTAGGGCATGCGTAGGGTTCGCTGGAGGAGCCAGGTGAGAAAGAAAAGGGTCGGTTCTGAGGTGCCACCGGTCTGGAAGCCCAGATTTGTTATTATAAGAAATGGAGGCTGGACTTGGGTAGTCCAGAGGAGGGGGTGTGGTGGGGAAATGAGCGGGAGTAAGTTATCTTTGTTACCCTTGGGGAGGTATCCTGGACCCTTGTAAGGAGGCAGGAATCAGCCCATGTTTTGGGGTCTGAATATGGGTTATAAGGGGCAGGATCAATGGAATTAGGGAGAATGGGTCAGATTCCAAGTACTGGGAAGAAGTAGCGGATGAACGATCTTGTGGGGAGAAGCCCGAATCCGGATCTAAAGAGAAGGGGTCAGGTTCAGGGCCCACAGGTGGCCAAGGCACAGCACAAGAGCCGGCAG
>PVKM010049288.1:0-10979 GCA_004027735.1 Carollia perspicillata
CGAAAGCCCCCAAGCTTCCGTTTGCCAGTCAGTGGGTTGGGGGGCGGCCCCGCTCACCGGGTCGCAGGAGGTCAGCACACTGTTGGCGGCGCAGTAGCGGGTGCTCAGCAAACGCAAGCTCTTAGCCCGCTCCTGCGGTTTGGCTGGGTGCGGGGGAGTGACGCGCCAGCCGCGATGCCGACACACTTCAGCATGTGAGGAGCAGTGTGACCATCCTGTCCCTGGAGCAGAAGGCCGTGGGAGAAGGGACCAGGGAAACCACCGTCTGGGCGCCACAGCCTGCCGGGCAGTCGCACCTGCTGGGCGCGTAGCTCCAGCCGGGGATCTGCAGTAGTAGCTTGCATTTGATGGCCTAAAAGCACACCACACCCTTTCATCTCACTTGTTTTAACGTTTTGCAGTTTGTCCTTCTTCCAGGCGGTCCACGAGGGCAGTGAAACTTGATAGGCCTCCCTCCCCCGAACCCTCACCCCCTTTCCTAGGTTAGGGGTAGGTTTTTGAAATAATTTTATTATGAAATAAAATATACATACAGAGAAATACACTGTTGTTGATTTTTTTTTCTTTAAGAGCATAAAAAGAAACCTGTTTCTCTTCTGAGTGTCGAGTTGCCTCCAGGCTAAAAAAACAAATGACCAATCTGCTTTCTAATTATCAGAGGACACACAGTGACAGCAGGCTTGGATTTTGATCTGGTGCTGTCAAGTCGGATGGCAGATGCACCAGTTTAAACAAAAAGAAAGCTTGGTGCTTTGGGGGGCAGCCAGCAGTTATTATACTTCAAATGGCCGTATTCTGCCTTCGCTGCTTGGAGATATTTCTCAATCGTGGGCAACCAAGTATAGGAGATTCTAGTGGCAGACCAACAGCACGCCGGAGCCTGCCTGCCTTTTGAGCTCTCTCTGTTGGCGGAAGCCCTTCTGTTACATTTTGCATAAAGATCAGATGACAAAATGTAGTTCTTTGCAAAAACAGTAACTGCTTTGAAATTACCATAAATTTTTGTTGATTATGTATAATTGGGTGTCTTTTTATACTAATTACTTGCATTTAATTTCACTCTCTGTTTAAGCAGTGGAGATGGCTTCCATATTGTCTTACAGTGAGAACCAAAGCAAGACAGCCCCAGCATTGCCTTTTTAAGTGTTCTATTTCATTACGTACTCCAGAGGAACAGTACACCAGAGCGTCGTGGATGTTTTGAGAGACAGTGCTTGGAAATACATTTTCACTTAAAGCTGGAGTGGTGTTTGTTCAAAGGGGAAGCTGTGAATTAGCGAATCCTAAGATGCATCATTATTCTGCATTATATCTAGAAAGGTAGACAGGTCCTCTTCCCTGCTCTACGCAGCTGTTTTCCTGTTTAAAAGGGAGGGGCACGAAGGCACAGGGGCGATGTAAACCAATGCCGATGGCTGTCACTCGAACCCCAGTCAGTTTAGAAGAGCTTTACTCAGTCTTGCCTCAGTTTCCTCCTTTATGAAGTGGAATAAATTTAAAATCGTCTCAGTTTACTGGGAGTCCAGGGAGGAAATCGTTGGAAAAACTGAGCACTTGGACTTGGACTTAAGTTTTCTTAGCTGTTCGGTGACTCTTAAATTGTGAAACTGTAAGGTGGGAGACCAGCAAATCTTGGGCTTCAACTTGCCCACCATCTGTGAGATGGAAAGAATGCAGTTGGAGGGCGGATTAGGAATACCCTTCAAAAGCGCACCCAGAACTCGAGGACGTAAAGCCGCCTTCTCCAGTTGCCCGATGGACGCTGCGGAGCCCAGATGCTTGCGTGCACGGTGGAGACGTTGTGGGGGCTGGAACACACGGGCTGCACCTTGTCCTCTGGAAGTGGCTCTAGTTAGTGTCCTCTGGTCCATATGTAGATACAGGAAAATACTACACAGAGTACATACAGGTGTGTTTTTTCTGGTGGTCAGGCTTGTGGGGATAATACTTTTCACATTCTGCATGAATTACTTTCATAATCAGAAAAAAGATGTAGAGTGTGAATTTAGCTGGAAACTTACTAAATTTAAGAAACCTGACAGTGAGTGCTTTCTGTGGTCAGGGAGTTGAGCTAAGTGCTGAAAGGCAAGTTTCCAGGACATTGTCCCCCGTCTTCCATGGGCCACAGACTGATACGACTCAGTGCGACCGACTGGGGGACACGGGAGTGGGAGATGTGCTGATGGTCTGCTCACTGTGCCGCAGTGACCTTGTCTTCTCTCCCTTTGTCCCCTGCTCTGCTCCAGGTACCGCTGGCTCCCCAGCAGGAGAGGAGGGGTATCGGGATTCGGCGTGCCCCCTGCTAGCGTGAGGCGAGCTGCTGATCAGAACGGTGGAGGCGGCAGACACCACTGGGGACAGGGCTTTCGGCTTGGGGACCAGTGAAGGAGTGGCCTCTGGCCTGCCCACCATCCACTCTGCTCGATGAATTTCCCCCCCAGTGCTGGGTGTGCGTAACACCTGACTTCCAGCAGACACTGGTGGACCTGACCCACACTGAATGTAGTCTTTCAGTACAAGACAACACTTTTTAAATGCTGAAGGAAAATATAAGTGTTCCTCACGTTTCCTGATTCTCATTCAAGTCCTTACTGCTATGAAGAACAAATACCAACTGTGCAAATTTCAGAAATGACTGTTTTGGGGCGTCTCCTCTTCCTCTTCCATCCGAATAATGGGTTTTGGGAGGTGGTTGTCTGCTTTCACCAGCCTGGGCATCTGGGGTTGGGCCACCAAACCTCTGTCTGAGGCACTCTTACCTCTTTCTCGCACACGCCCTGCCCTCCTACTTTTTGCCTCCAGACTTGCAGTTCGAGGAGGTTGCCGGTAAACTGCTTCTGCCTTTGACAAGCTCTCGTACTCACTGACTTTGGCCAAGGCTCGGTCACAGAAAACTCGTTGAAACCTTTCTTCCCTTGGGTGGCAGAACTGTAGCGATGGGCGAGAAGACCTGGAACAGCAGGTGAAGAGCCTTTCCTCGGCTCTTACCGTCGCTGTGGCCCGGTGTCAGTGGCACCCACTTGCCGCCTCTTCAGAAGCTTTATTTAGGAAAGCGCCGCCAGGTCAGCAAGGGCTGCAGATTGGTATTGATAAGGCGAGAAGGTTGTCGCAAGGTGGTTTTCGTCCTGAGTTAAGTGATCGCAACTATAGTGGAGCTGCATCTTACCCAGGTTTAAACTGGTGGGCACAATCCCTTTGCATCCCACGTGTAAGGCATACTGGCTGGGTGCATACCCAGAATAGAGCCGATGTACCGTGCTGGAAAGTTCCAAATCATATTTGCCACGGGGAGATGCTGTCTTTGAAAGGCTCCTGGGCGTTGCTTCCATTTCATTCTCATTCTGGATACATGTTTCTTGAGTAGAGTGGCAGGGAGAACCTTATACCCTATTTAAATTGTCATTTTTTGCCCCCCTTCCCTCCTTAATGGCCAAATACTTCAGTTAATTGTGAGGAGGGTGCGGCTCCTCCATACGAAGATCGTATTTTAAGAGCTCATGTAAGCACTTCTAGGTGAGTCACGTAATTTTGGGTTGTGATGGCTTTGGAGTCCTTGTGTTTGAGAGGGTCACTCGGAGTCACGAATGTACAGTAGACCGGCGTAAGTCCCCACAGCTCCCTTCGTACAGGTGGGCTGTCCGTGAGATCCAGGCTTGTTGCGGCATTACAGTTTCTCACTGGACACGTTGATTGCGAAAGCGAACCGCTAGGAGCAGTGTTGCGTGGCTGCCGTACTTAGTCGGCTAAAAAGGCCTTGAACCTTCTGATCAAGTTCCTTTGCAGGAACGCTGTGCACGTACAGGATGGCTGCTCTTCGCCCCGCTCCTCGCGGTGTGTGCTATCCCAGGAAGCGGGGGTTCGAACACAGCTCCTCCTTTTTCACAGAGTTTGTGCGTACTTCTCCGTATTTAATTTACATGGCAAAGTGGGAGGTGGGAAGACCCTGAACCCTGCCTGTCCTGCGTTCTGTTGTCGACCTGTGGCCACAATAAAATGGACTCGTACATTTCCCCGTTCTGTTGCCTGTGCGCTCATTGTGCAGGAGCGGGCCCTGGTCCTCAGAAACCTCGGGGTGGGTGAGCTGGAGTATCTTCTGTGCCCGCTTAGCCAACGCCACTGCCGAGCGCAGAGGGTTTTCTGCAGGTGGTTACAGAATTCCTCAGTTCACGGCAAAATGTCCGTTACATTCTTTCTCTTAAACATGTTTAGGAAGCCGATTATTTTATCAATCTTGTCTGGATTACCTATCTCTTGGGAATAATTTTAGCTAAGCAAGCCATTTGAAATTTGATTTGGTAAGGCAGGACATGACAGTGGATTCTCTTTATGAATGAAAAAAATCCTTATTTTGTATAGAGAAATTTTCTTTTTGTAACTAATCATTTTTATTGGCAAACATTGTAAATTAAAATGTACAACTTGATGATTGTCTGTCAAAAGTTTCTGAATTCCCCCCCTCCACCCAAGATACTGTATCCTTTCTGTAACCAGGTTCCCTCTGAAATACTGTATCATTTCTGTAACTAGTCATCTCTTGGGCGTTCAGGAGAGCCCAGCATTCGTTGTCATTATGGCGACAGCATTGCTTCTGTTCACCTGCTGGGGTGTATCTGCAGGATGCAGTCCTGGAAGCAGAATTGCTGGGTGTTAATTTAATGAAGCAGAGTGCTTTGGAACACGGGGAGACGGCTGCGGAGAGGAGGGGCTGCAGAGCAGAGGACCAGTTTTGAGTGGGCTGCTGTGGGGCAGGTCTAAGGTTGGCCTGAGCCAGGGCCTCGGGATCGGGGCTGGGGGCGGACTGGAAAGACCTCCATGAGAGAACCGCTGGGACTTAATGAGGAAGAGGAGGGGTTATGAGCAGGGCCTTCCATTGGACATCAGGACTCGATAAAACCTTCCCATAGAAACAGGACCGGTTACTGCTATTTATAGGGATTGTTGGTGCAGCACATTATAAATAATTGGGTGCTGGTGGGCCAGCTGGAAGACCTAGTCACTGTGTGTGTGTCTGTGGAAACATACGTTATGAACACCAAACTTACGGATTTGAAAATGAACTTCTAGCACACGCTCTCCTCCCTGAATTGGGGACAGCTTTGCAGAAGGCCCCAGTGAAAGCGACACAATTCTGATTCCTGTTCACTCTGCCCCCTGTCCTTCAGGCCCCTCCCAGGTTAAACAGCATTTCATCGAGGAGAGGCCTTTACAGATGTATAGGTGGGGTAGGGTGTCCCGCACACGGTCCAGGGGACCCTGACCTCTGGTTTGTGACACCACACCTGCAGTCATCCATTTAGTACCTGTCCTGTGGTCTTTCAGCGCCATGAGGACGGCGGCCGTGCCTTACCTACCGTAGGTGTACCCTGTACGTGGCCCAGTGCTGCCCCGTGCAGGTGCTTATCTGTTTGTTGCACTCGGCTGAAATGGGGACTGGGGACTGGGCCGGGGAGGCATTCGGCCAGTGTAGGGAGAGCGCTAATAGCCTCGTCTCCCAGGAGCCTCACAGGATTTTGTGTCCGTATAGGGGAATTAGAGTCTCCTGAAATAAGATACTAGAAAAGATGGGAAGTATTGGAATGGATTAAAGATGGAGATACTTCAAAAAGAACAAGGCAGCTAAGCAGCTTCTACGGACAGCGTATAGGTGTGTGCGTGGGAGTGGATGCTGGGGGCATTTTGGGCAAAGGAGACGCAGTACAGGCCGAAGGCAGGCACGAACGTCGGGGAGGAGTAACTGAGGAATGAATTTAGCTTTTTCTCCCCTGGGCAATTCCCCTGTGGCCTGTACAAGTGCATATGCATCGAGAAACGAGAAACCCTTGTCACGTCACTGTCATCCAAGCCAGAATGCCCCAAAGGGGGTGCGGAAGCGGGTTTAGGTGCAAGGCTTAAGGATCACTGAGGAACTGTCCACTAAGCTCGATTTGTCACTTGAAGCCTTAGGCTGACCCAGATGAATCTGATCCTTCTGGCTTCTCTGCCAGTGTGTTGGCCTTTTCCTGAGGGCCTGTGCTGACAATGGTGCGTGTCCCTGCTAATCAAGGGCACTTGTGGTTAGCTTAAGGGAGACTATGGATTTCGATGGAAACTGTCCTGATAGAGAAGCAGTAAACCTGGCTCTTGGGGCGTAAGATGCGTCTGTCCCCAGGGTAGGCCCCTCCCCACGTGCCTTGGAGGTACCCAGACCTCTTACTGAGGGGGAAGGAGTTGAACTTCCCTGATCCCTTCCATCAGTGGGGTTCTTTGATTGCTAGTACTGAAAAGGACTCTGGTTAACTTCAGCCAAAGGGATTTTATTAGAAGGATTTCGAACACCCCACAGATCCAGGGAGGCTGTCTGCTGACATGGGGAGGGTCCCCTGGATTCCAGCAGCGGGAGCTGATCTTACCCCGGCTGCTGGGCTAAATCAGCCCCGCCTTGGTGCTCACGTCTTCCCCCTTAGGACTCGAGCCCTGGGGCTTACTGGCCTAGCTCGGACTTGGTGCTTTTCCTTGGCTAGGACTTCAGGAAAAAACATTTGACTGATAGTCCCATTAAAACTGCTTGTAATGGGGGAGAGGTAATTTGATTTTCCAAAAGCAAATCAAAGTGCTCTCCCTTCCTAAGAAGCAGAAGGTAGATGCCGAGCACCTGTGACATCCCGCTGGCCCAGTAGCACAGGTTCATCTCTCGGGGGGCCTCCTGGAGAGCCTCTGGTTTCGCCTCATTCCAGTCCAGGGGCAGAACTGTTTCCTCCTGTCTCCTCCCTCAAGCTCATCTGCAGAGCATGAGAAAGCAGTGGAGTTTGCTGAAGATTTTCAGGGGAGAGGGTGGAGAGGCTGGCACTGAGCATCACAGGGAAAGTGACTCCCCACACTGGAGAGCAGGGACCACGTCTGTTCACCGTCATGTCCCCAGTACCTCGCACCAAGCTGAGCTTGCACAGCCTTTTTGAGATTAAGACTCCTTGGAGGAGTGGATCCATTTCAGAACCTAAATTCTCCAGTTACCACCCGGCTCCCTGGCTTTCCCTCCACCTTTTCCCCATGTGGCTTTTCTCGTCCCGCCCTAATGTCTTGGTCAGTGTAGCTCTGGCTCTAAAACCCTGCCCTCAGCAAAGTAGAAGCCCCACAGTCAATTGGACCTGCCCGCCTTAGAAAGGACTCTCCAAGGTTCTCACCAAATAGAAAGCACGACTGGACCAGGGAAGCAGGGCAGTTCCGCTAAAACATAAGTTTATTTCATCATGGTTATTATTTCGAGCATGATCTCAAGTGTTCGATTATTACATGCTGTGCAAAATTCTGTTCTCCCCGTAGTGGGTCGAAGGGTGGCCCCCGAGAGGTGAGTGCACGTGCTGGTTCCCAGAACCCGTGAACGTGGCCTTGTCTGGAGAAAGGGTCTTTGCAGGAAGCTATTACGTGAAGGGTCTTGAGATGAGGAGACCATTCTGGATTATCTGGGTGGGCTCTAAATCCACAGACTCGGGAGAGAGGGTGGTGTGGATGCGGAGTCAGAGATCGGAGCGGTGTGGCCACAGACGAGGAGCCAGAGGACGCCTGCAGCCAGCAGAAGCCGGAAGGGGCAGGGAGCGGAGCCTGTCCTTGGCCCTCTGGAGGAGGGCTGGTCTGGCTGACACCTTGATTTTGGACTTCTGGTCTCCAGAACCGAGAGCAAAAATTTCTATAGTTTTAGGCCATGGAGGTTGTGGTGGTTGACTAAGCAGCTCTAGGAAAGTAACACACCCTAAAGTACTGTAATAACCTCCCAACTGTTTTCTCTCGATTTCTTAAGTGCAACGAGCTCTTTCTGCTGCTCACACCTGGAACGCTCCCAGCTCGATCTCTGGCCTAGCCAGGGGTATTGGTAAACCTATGTCTTCCCCTCAGGTGAGCCAATCACACTCTGCCCACGACAGACGGAAAGGTTGAGCACCGCTGTCCCGCCAGCTAAGGTAGTTTGGATGCATCTCTTCTTTAATTCCTGAAAGAGCCCACCACCAGAGTTCTCTCTGCATCCCAGTTACCTGTCTACGATTGTAGACCACTATACTTGGCAACAAATTGCAAAAAATGGAATTTTGGATTTCTTACTCATATAGATAAGCTCAAATATCCTTTAGGCCAGAGGACCCCTAAAGGATTGTCTAGATCAGAGATTTTCAAGTGATGTTGGGATTTGGAACTCTGCTCTAATGAAACCTTAAATCTTAATATGTAAAAGACAAGAGTGAAAGTAATCTCAAGTTGGTTAGGAAGAGAGGGGCCCACCTAGTGTTGTCTTCCTCCACCACCATTTCAGTTCCTTTTGGCCCCTATTAAAAAAAATCTATTGAAGTTACCCCGACATATTGTTAAAAGTGATTTTTCTAAGCTGCCTCCTTTCTGGGCCATTGCGACAGAAGGCAGCCCCTTTCCTAGTCTTCGCTGGTTTTTTAGGGGAATGACAAATCACTCTCTTTTCCTCCTCAGTTTGGAACCAACTGAGAGAGAACCACAGTTCGTAGAGATAAAAATGTTAGCTTTATTACTGAGATGGGCTGGGTCGGAAGACAGGCTGTAGGGGTGCAGTCGTGTGCCTGTCCTAACACGGAGCCCCAGAGTTCGAGACTCCCCTGGTCACTGCGTGGGGCGGCACGGGCAGCATGACGTCCACGGCTACAAGCGTACCCTGGGGAGGAGCGAGAAGGCGGCTTCCGGAGCCCTGACTGGCTTCTCGAGGGCTGAGCTCCGTCCCTTCATCGGCTCACCAGCTGTATGCCTTCCCTTGGGGAGAAAAATTAAGAGAGTTTCTAGTTTACGTTTCCTTCCTGGGAAATTCCCTCTCTTCTATGGAAAGGGAAGGGTGAAGGAAGCATTTCTCTCTAAGAAGGCGTTTTTCTCTGAGAGTGTTGACTTCCATTCCCATGTTCTGCTTGGAGACCCAGGACCCAGCCAGCTTCTTTTAGCAGGGCATATTGTGTATTAGTCAAGAGTCAGGTTGGGCATTAGCCATGACAAACAACTCCCCCAAGCTCATTGCATATCGTAACAGATACAGTTCTTATTCAGATCACAGCCCCATAGGATTGTGGGTAGGCAGGTGGGCTGGGGAGGCGAGGAGCCGGTACCGGGAACCAGGAGGGGCTCTGCTCCCCGCACTTATTCGGGGACTCGGTCTCCTTTCATTTAGTGCGTCCATTTTAAACTTTGGTGCCGTGGGAAGAAGGATCAGTCACTTCTTTATCTCCCACGACCTCAGCGTCTTCCACTGAGTTCTTTGCAGGTAGTGAACAGATTGAGGAAGAGCAAATAGAGAGTTGTGCAGGAGACTCCAGGGGCCAGGCCGGAAGAACCTATGTCACGGTGGCCAACAGGCTGCTGGCTGACACTCAGTCACGTGGGCCCAGCCAACCACAAGGGAAGCTCAGAAGCAGAGATCCTGTCGTGCCGACCGCACAGGAGGAACGTTAATTGAAGTCGAGAGAACTCAGCATTGTCTCAGCGCAGGGTCACATTCACGTAAGCACGAGCCAGCCAACCAAAGCAGCTATACGGTCTTCAGAAGTCCAAAGAACACGTCCACTACAGCGCTGCTGCTTTTTAAAAAAATAAATGGTACCGTACACTGCACATTCAGAAAATTGCACACATTCTAAGCATACAGCTTGATGAGTTTTTATGGTGGAACACACCTCTACAGCTAGCACACCGATCAGAATACGACATCACCAGATCTCCAGAAGGCCGCTTGAGCCCCTGTCAGTCACCAGGCCCCCCCCCCCACAAGGCACTGTCCTGATGTGTAACCGGATAGATCAGTTCTGCCTGGTTTTGAATATCCTGTCAATGGAATCATACCATATGCATGAAACTGTATGTGTCTGCCTTCTCTTATTTGACATTCCACTTGTGAGTCATTCATATTGTTGTGCATGATTGTGGTGCTCTTGTCCTTTTTGCCGTAGCGTGTTTGTTCCACCATATGAAGACAGCGTGCACTAGCGGTGCCGCTGTGATCATTCCAGGGCACGTCTCTGGGGGGACCTATGGGGACGTGCCGGTTGGGTAGGTAAGAGGCAATTGCTGGACCGCAGAGCACACGCGTTTTCAGCTGTAGTTGTCCCCTTGATCCGAGATTTTGCTTCCAAGGGTTTCAGTCACCTGCGGTCAACCGCGGCCAGCAAATATTAAATGGAAATTTCCAGGAATAAACAGTTCATCAGTTAACCTCGCATCTTTCCCAGTAGGGTAATGAACTCTCTTGTCCTCCCGTTCCGTCCCAGCTCCGGGTCTGAGTCGTCCCTTTGTCCCCCATCTCCACATGGTGTGTGCTTCCTGCTGGTCAGTAGCTGTCTTGGTTATCAGAGAGAGAGACGCCACACTCTGTCACTTTGATTAGAGTATATTGTTATAATTGTCCTATTTAATTACTCGTTACTGTTCATCTCTTCCTGTGCTTAATTTATAAATTAAACATAGGAATGCATGTATAGGAAAAGGCAGTGATTATAGGGTTCGGGTTCAGGCGTCCGCCGGGGGTCTGGGAAGGTCCCCCCTGTGAATCAGGGAGACTGTTGCAGCAGTTTTTCTGAGTGGCCGCTCCAGTGATTCGTACCCCTCTGTGGTGGGGTGTGTGGGGGGGCCAGCACCTGGTTGGCCTTCCACGTCGTCCCTCACACCTGAGCTGTGAGCCCCTGACTCCCCACCCCCCCAGGAAAACCGTTCCCAACCCCAGAGTTTTGAATGTCAACGTTTCTCCCCTTTTCTTTTACTTCCTCATCTCTGGTTTGGTTCCCTTCAGCCCACTCTCCCCGTTGTGCCTCCCCCACATGTGGGAACAGGTCTGGCTCCCAGAGAAGACAGTGGAAGTGGTGTGGGGGAGGGGCTGGATAGGCAAAGACCATTTCTATGGAGATCGGGGAGGGGGAAAGCTGGGAACGCTCATTAATAATTTTTGTATGTGTCACACAGAGAAAAGCCTCCACAATCATTAAGATGATCTATCCAGCGGGGAGGGC
>PVKM010049289.1:0-10979 GCA_004027735.1 Carollia perspicillata
GTTAGGTTGTTTGTTAGAAATGTTTCTATCTTTTTTAGGTAGGCCTGTATTGCTATGAGCTTCCCTCTCAGGACTGCCTTTGCTGAGGACACCTAAATACTTATAGATAAACTGTATTATGAGTAAAATAAAATTTTCCTCTTTAAATATCTGGTAGGCAAAACTTGAAATAACAAGATTCTGACTTAGATTTAATTCATTATCTGAAACTCTTAATTTAGCAGAAAGAAGTGTGGTTTATAAAACAAGTGAAGAATCAAAACCACTGTATATGTTATAGTAGGAGCTAACATTTGTAAAACACTTAGGCACCAGACACTTTTCTCATTGATTGTAAAAGGAAGCAGCTATTATCATTCCAATTTTATAAATGAGGAGATGCAGGCCAGAGAGGTTAAGTAGCCCGCCCAAGGCCATATAGTTGGTACCTGGCAAGTGAGGATTCAAATCTAGGCAGTCTGACTCAAGGGTCTGTGCTCATAATGCTGCTTCTCAGAGTCACATAATATGCAGAACCGTGTGATAAATGAAAGAAACTATCAACTGTTGAAAAATTTGCAAAGCGGGTCCAAAATATATTAAAAAATAAATTTATTGTAATTTGTTCTAAGTATTTTAGACAATATATTGTTTCTATAGTAATACTGTATCTGAATTGAGAAATGTTTCATCTAAACCATTTTTCACATTAGATGAATCATATCTCTTTTTATTTTAACTTTCTAATGTAAATCTGTGTAGGAAATGCAATATATAAATTCAGTTTTCCCAGCAGAATATAATGGGTATGATTTAACCTGGTTTTGATTCAGAGCATCATTATACACACTGGATAGTATCTGGTTTTGAAATGATTCTGTAAGAAGCCAGTGTCTGTTGGGAGGCCTTGGATAATGGTAAACTCTTCAGTAATGAGAGGGAACAGAGGGGCCAATGGAAAGATGGAGACGTGCTGTACTCGTGGCTCTCTGGGCGGCAAGAGCGCCTGCTGAAAGTGCCTGGGTTGAAGCTTAGCTGCTTATTTGTACCACCTCAGGTTACTGTTTTTCACAGGGTATGTAAGACAATTTTAAGTGGTACACATACAAACTAAAATTTTGATAGTTAATATATTTAATACATTCATATGTAGATACTATTTGAGACAAGTGATACTGAGCTCCATTTATTCTTTAAAAAATTATCATGAAATATTTCAATCACACAAAAAAATCCAGAAAGTACATATTACCTCTTTCCTTCTACATGTACAATTTAACAGGTGGTAACATTTCGCTTTGTTTGTTTTAGGTATCCCTGTGTGGACATACCCAAAGCCTCATGTCAAAACTTTTTTTTTAAAGATTTTTTTATCATTATTCTATTACAGTTGTCCCAATTTTTCTCCCTCTGCCCTCCTCTGCCCATGTCCCCCTACTCCCACAGTCAATTCCCACACTGTTGTCCCACCTCCCCTCGGGTCACTGTCAGTCTGTTCCACATTTCCATGCCTGTGGTTCTATTTTGTTCATTAGTTTATTTTGTTCATTAGATTCCTCTTATATATGAGATCATATGGTATTTGTCTTTCACCAACTGGCTTATTTCACTTATCAGAACAGTCTCTAGTTCCATACATGCTGTCCCAAGAGGTAAGAATTCCTTCTTTTTTACTGCTGTGTAGTATTCTGTTGTGTAAATGTACCACAGCTTTTTATCCAATCATCTACTGATAGGCACTTAGGCCGTTTTCAAACACTGGCTATTGTAAATAATATTGCTATGAACATAAGGGTGCATTATATTCTTTTACATTTGTGATTCGGGATTCTTAGGGTACATTCTCAGCAGCAGAATTGCTGGGTCAAAAGGCAATTTTTCATTTTTAGTGTCTTGAGGAAAGTCCTTACTGTTTTCCACAGTGGCTGCAACAGTCTGCATTCCTACCAACAATGTACTAGGGTTCCCTTTTCTCCACATCCTTCCAGCACTCGCTGTGTGTAGATTTGTTTATGATGGCCATTCTGACCAGTGTGAGGTGATAGCTCACTGTGGTTTTATTTGCATCTCTCTGATGGCTAGTGATGCTCATATCTTTTGATATGTCAATGGGCCATCTGTATGTCCTTCTTGGAGAGTGTCTATTCAGGTCCTTTGCCCATTTTTTAATTGGATCTTTTGTCTTCCTGGTGTTGAGTCGTATGAGTTCTTTATATGTTTTGGAGATAAAACCCTTGTCCAATGTATCACTGGTAAATATGTTCTTCCATACAGTTGGCTCCATTTTCATTTTGATGATGATTTCTTTAGCTGTGCAGAAGCTTTTTAATTTGATGTAGTCTCATTTGTTTATTTTTTCCTTTATTTCCTTTGCCCTAGGAGATATATTGGCAAAAATATTGCTACGTGATATATCTGAAATTTCACTGCCTGTGTTGTCCTCTAGGACTTCTATGGTGTCACAACTTTATTTAAGTTTTTTTAATCCATTTTGAGTTTATTGTGGTGTATGGTATAAGTTGGTGGTTTAGTTCCTTTTTTTTCATGTACCAGTCCAATTCTCCCAACACCATTTGTTGGAGAGGCTATTTTTACTCCATTTTATGCTGTTGCTCCCTTTGTCGAATATTAATTGACCATAGAGACTTGGGTTTATTTCTGGGCTCTCTATTCAAAATTATTTTTCCTTAGTCCTGCTAGGATGTAGCTATCTTTCTGAAGTTGCTATTAACTCTTTTATTACATATATGTAACCAATATTATTTCTATACTTTATATAAATAGCATCATACTCTATATATTTTGCAACTTGATTTTTCACTTTTTGAGATTTATACAACTAGATACAAGTAGGCTGCATTCAGTTATTTTAACTACTGCCAACTGTCTGGTCGAGAGTCTTTGTTTTAATAGACCCATTTATTAATTCATTCCTCTATTGTTTATCCTACCCATTCCAGAGACAGAAGTTTTTTCCCACTTCTGTGCTACAAAAACCAATTTTGTAATGGAAATTTTTGCACATACTTTCTTACAGAGATGTATAAGAATTTCTATAGGATATACTTCTAAAAATACATGCGCTTAGTGTGGGGAATATGCATTTTAAATGTCATTAGATATTACAAATTGGTCTTCAAAGAGGTGTACCAAACTTAGACTCTCATCAGGGATGTGTAAGCCTTCCCATTTTATCAAATTCTGGATCACTCATGAGGTTATCTGACATATTTTGCCAATCTGTGAAAAATGATAAATATTTGCTGTCAAACTTGCATTTTTAAGTATCTTTATTGGCCTTTGGTTGTTTTCTTCTAAGAATTGTCTATATGTATTTTTTGCTCATTTTTAAATTTAGTTTTCCTATTGCTTTGTAGGTGTTATTTATGTACCCAATACTTATTCATTGTTGACTATACTTGTTTCAATACTTTCTAGTCTGTGGGACATTTTTCCATTTTACAAAATAATTTATTTTTTGTAACAATATAAAAGCTATGAATTTTGCCACTATAGTTTTATTTTTTATTTTCTAAGACTTACTTTCTTATGCCAAAATATTTTTAATAAAACAATTAAGCTCTGATATTCACTTGGGCCTTTAATCCACCCCACCTGGAATTTACTTTTGTATATGAGGATGAGATCTGATCTTAATCTTCTTCCAAATGAGAACCAATTGCATACATACAATTGGTTATCATTTCCAGTTAATTTATAATGTCACCTCTTTTATATACCAAGTTTCCCTGTATACATGGGATTCTAGACTCTTTAATCCATGTATCAATGTCATATTGTTTATATTATAAATATTTTATAGGAAGAATCTAGTACTGCAAATTCCTCTTATCAATAGTTTGTCAAATTCCATGAAAACTCCTTTGGGCAATTTTATAATTAATTTGGCAAGAAATGATCTCTTAGAATTTTGAGTCTCCTCATTCAAAAACATAATTACTCTTCATTTATTCAGGTATTTTTGTTCTTCAACAAAGCTGTACACTTTCCCTCTTTCTCAAATACCTTATATATCTTTTGTTAGGCTTCTTCTTAGGTAATGTTTAGTTTTTATTGCTACTTAAAATAAAATTTTTGTAATTTCATTTTAATTTTTTATCTCATATACAATAATGTTTTAATTTGTATATACCAATTTTTAAATCTGGTAACTTTGCCAAATTGTATTGATCTCATGGATTAACAGGTTTTCCTGAATTTTTCAACACAGATATCATATAATTGTGATGAATTGTCCCTTTGAACACTATGTGATGATGCTCTTTCTCCCTATAAATGCCTTTATCCTGAAGTCTACTTTATCTGATATTAGTATTAGCTTTCTTTTGCATAGTATTGCCTGGGATATCATTTCCAAACATTTACTTTCAGTCTTTTTGTGTCATGTTTTAAGAATCATGATATCATGTTTTAAGATATATCTATTGCAAACAGTATATATCTGAGTTATATTGTTTTTATTTTAACCTAAGAGTCTCTGTCCTTACCCATTTTTTCTTTCTGGGCTGCATTCAGGGCAATTTCTTCTAATATTTCTTTGGTTCATTAAAATTCTCATCCACAGTCTTTAATTGTATGTTTAACCTATACACTCACTTAATTTAAATGAACACTTCATCTTTCTAAGTTCTATTTGTTTTTTGTACATATATGTCTATTCTTATTTTTCATGATGCTTTGTCCTTTTCTTATACTTTTTAAACCATTTTTAAATATGTTGTACTTAGTCCACAGATTTTTTCACATTATTGCTCTACTATGTCAAGACTTGGGGTGTATGCTTTACATACTGTGTGTGTGCGTGTATGAGGTACATGTATGTGCAAACTGACTTTTATTGAGTAGTTTTTTAACTGGTGAATTTTATAAAATTGTCTTGTAGCTTATCTCTAACAAGGATTTTTTAAATGGAGGAACTGTGGAAATGTTTTTCCAGGGTGGTTTTGTGTTGCTTCTGCCAGGTTTCCAGACTCAATACCTCACTGATTGAAAGAGAAGTGTGTATGTTAACACATTGGCTTGAAACTGTTCACCAAAGTATCAGGTAGCATAAATTCAAATCTGTAAAAGGTGCAGGGCTGTGCTGTTGGCTTTTCCAGGAAGTTGATTTTCTTGGTGAGAGCCTAAGTGGAGGAAGAGCTTCCTTGGTGTTTGCCTATAATGATGGGTGGGTGGGTGGTTGTTTTTCCTAAATTTCCCTTTCACTGAACCTACAGCTCTATGAGACTCCTACTTTTATTCATAACTTTTCACTCCAATTCCATTCTCAAAACTCCTGACATCTTTTTGACATTTCCAGCCTAGGATTTAAAATTCAAGGTTCTATTACCAGTTCTGATCATAGCTTGCCAAAACATCAATGCACATGCTTATTCTTCACCATTTCTAGCACCTGACGATTTCAGTTTCTTATGAGCCCAGCTCTGCATTAAAAAAATAATAAAAGTTCATTATGCTTTAGGTATCATTTTTAGATATTTGTAGAAGCAGAATTCTTACATTGGATTAACTGACCATTTTGCTAGAATGAGATACTTGAGTAATTTTCTTTGAAAGAAACTCATTCAGATAAAATTTGTGTAAAATGTTTAGTAATAGGAAAGGCATTAAATGCTATGCAGGCTGTGTTTCCTGGTAAGCAGACTCTAGAGAGTCCATGGTGTTATTGAGAAGTGCCCTGCGTAACAGGGGGGATCTGGCCAGACTGCTAGGCAGAGGGAAGGGACCCTCAAGAGGGGCTGGGAAGTGCTAAAGGTGGCAGGATTGAAATTGCGACTGAAACTGTGTGACAGATTTCCATACCTTCCACATCTACCCATAGTGCCACTCAACGTCGAATGTTGTTGAGTTGTTCCCCCCAAGTATTCACTCTTACAAGTCACTTTGAATGTTCCCCCCAAGCATTCACTCCTAGAAGGCATTTATGAGGAATGTATATTTTTACCAAAGATTTTATAGAGCAGAATGAGAAGATCATTAATTCCAATAACAAAAACCGTTCTAATGATTATCGTAGGCATCAGTGAGTTAAAATACCATTTGGGCCCTGGCCAATGTGGCTCAGTTGGTTGGAGCATGGTCCTGTAACCGAAGGGCTACAGCTTCCATTCTTGGTCAGAACACACACCTAGGTTGCAGGTTCAATCCTGGTCTGGGAATGTAAATGGGGCAACCAATTGGTGCTTCTTTCTAACATCAATGTTTCTCTCTCTCCCTTCCTCTCTCTTTTAAAGCAATGAAAGAAAAAGTCCTAGGGTGAAGATTAAATAAATAAAATAAATAAATAAATAAATAAATAAATAAATAAATAAATAAATAAGGGCCCCAACTTTGAAGTTTTATTGGTTTCTCAAATTAGCACAGCCAATAACCATCTTTTTGGCTTTTTTCCCTTCCTCTTCCTCCATATTTCTTCTTCTATTCTCTTTTATTCTTACTCTTGCAAAAATAAGATGACAAGGTTTCTCTTTCTGTCTCTGCAGTGCAATTTCTTTCTATCCCTGAATACTTGGGAACAGCTGACACCAGGCTTCTGTGTGAGGTTGGAGGTGGGGGATTAGAAAGGGGTGTTTGCCTGCCTTCTATCCACAAATGCATATTAAGCCATTTTTCCAAACAAGGTCAATGATCACTGTACAAGGCATTCTGGTAAATAATATTTTATTTTCTCAACCTCATTACAAGTAGATTTGTATCTGGTTGATCAGTGAATAAATATAATTCTAGAAATATAAATCTAGGAGTATTGTGGGTTCTGGGCTCTAAACTTGGCCCTGCTTTGCTAACTTCTTTAGTAAGAACTTGAGCAAAATATTGGAAGTCATGCTTGTCAACATTTTGAATCACAAAACTAGAATAGATGATGAATTGATTAATGTAATCAAAGAGTTAGAATAACACTATAAAATGAACATAATAAAATTTAATAGACATGAATATAAAATCTTATGCTTAGATTTAAAAATTTAGATGAACATATAAGAATAGGAAGATAACTGGCTGTAATGATCAATTTTATGTGTCCACTTGGCTAGGCTATAGTCTCCAGGTATTAAATGAAACACTACTTGTTGCTGAGAGGGTATTTTATAGATGTTTGTAAAACCCACAAGCAGGTGATATTAAGCAAGGGAGATTATCCTAGATAATTTCAGATGGCCTGATGTAATCAGTTGAAAGGCTTTAAGAATGGAACTGGGGTTTCTCTGAGGAAGAAAAATTCTACCAGTGAACAGTGGCTTCAGCTCCTGATCTGAGAGATCCAGCTTGCCCTTTCTGATAGCCACACAATCATGTAAGCCACTACCTTGCAATAAATCCTTTAACACATGTCTTAATTGGTTCTTTTTTTCTGGTTGAGCCCTGACTGATACACTGGTTTAGTACTTTAGGTGAGCAAATATTTCAATGTGTTGTAAGTTCATTATACGTCATTACTATAAGTGATGCCAAGAATAAGTAACAGGATGTTAAAAACAATATACACAAGCACAATATTCCGTGAGGTAGGGTAACAGCACCACTGTACTCTGCATGGAGCAGTCAATAGCAGGATTATTTTGCCCAGCTCTAACTGCCATAATTTAATACAAACACAGACTAATATTTAAGACCACTGTTGGCAAGTGATTTTGGTTTAATCTAAATTAAGCACTTCATATGAAAGACGAATTAGATAATGCTAGAAGCTGCTCTGTATGAAATAGTGAGCTTAGTCACAAATATTTAAGTAGGAGTTTGTTGTCATCTGCTAAGAATGCCTGATGAAAGATGATATTAGATTAGATGACATCAGAAGTTCTCTAATTAATTCTAAAATTCCGAAATTTTACTTTTAATAACTGTACTACTAAAAATCATTCTTTTAGTTTATGCCATCTAATTTCTTTGTCTGGAAAACCTGGTATATTGAATGTCTTCTGATTGCCTTCCCAGATGCACTCCACCCTGTTCTGTGCCCTGGTGCACTAACCCACATGGATTGTACCAGTAGACTCTCTAACTCTCCAGCTTCTGGTTAGGTTGGGCTGGAAGATGCCAGCAGGAGGGATGGAGGGTAGGAAGAGCCTGAGGTAGGAGTATTTTATTCTGTGGCTTTCCATTCTGGGTTGCTGCAGGTAGGCTTTGTCCCAGGTAGAACTTGTGACCTAAGGTCACAGTTCTGTCACAGAGGCCTCTCGACATTTCTCTTTGCTTTCCTTCTCAGCATTCCAGTAGCCACCACTGTCCTGTGACTCTTCAGGCCTAGGGTGGTAATGCCGTTACTGTTCTAATCTTTGTTGTTTCCCTATATACTCTCTGCACTTTTAGAAATAGTCCTTTTATTAAACTATTCTTAAAAGACTAGGTTAAATGTGGCATTGATTCCCTGTCAAAATGCTGATACTTTGAGTGACACACATGTAAACATTCTTACATCATATCTAGAGCACTCTTCAATTGAGCATCAAGCCAGTCTTTTGAGATAAATATGGAAAAAAGCACTCTTAAAATACTAAGATTTAAAAATTTTAAAAATATTTGTTGAAGCAAGACTTTCATAAAACAAACAAGCAGTAATAACTTTTCTATATTTACTTCTGTCAGAAGGACATATTTTCTATTTTTTTTTATTCTTACTTGAGGACTTGTGTGTTGATTTTTAGAAAGGAGGGAAGAGAGGGAGAGAAATATCGATGTGAGAGAGCAGCATTGATCAGTTGCTTCTCATACACACTCCCACCTCAGATAATTCTGCACCCTTTGTATGTGCCCCGACCTGGAAGAGAACCGGTGACCTTTCAGTTTACCAGATGATGCTCCAACCAAATGAGCTGCGCTGGCCAGGGCAACACATATGCTAATTTACATAAAGCTTGATGAAAGAATACTATAACTTGTAAGGCAGGGCTTCTCAAATGTCCTTAGAACATTTAGATATGCAGCAATGAATGCATGTGCACTCCCTAGGTGTCAGAAGGACAGGAAGACATTTTTTAAATTCTTGGGTTTGATAATTCAATTGTGCATTTTGAAATATATTGCATACATTATTAGCTGTTAGTTCTGAAATAGAAAAATTTCAATTATTTACCATTTTTTATAAATTTCCCTGAAAACCTTCAAGTAAATTTAGTGCTCAGGAAATTGAAGCATCTTTACCATGTAAGTTAATTTTCCCCAAACTGTTTTGAGATGTATGGGATTAAAATCTCCTTATATTGTCAGCTTACTTTTGTGAAAGGCATAATGGCTAAGAGCTGGAGGACTTAGGCACCAGACCATCTAAGTTCAAATCTCAGTTTCCCTATTAAGTATTAGTGTCATGATACTAAGCAAATTATTGTATTTCTCTGTGCTCCAGGTTTCAGATTTTATAAATTGGAGACAATAGTAACCTATTGTCTTAAATTAAATAAGGAACTTAATATAAAAATGCTCAGTTATAGTTAGCTTGTTATTTACTATTACTAGACATAATATAACCACTTGCATATAAAGGAAAGAAATCTCATTTGTAGGGTAACATTATTTACTCTTTTAAACTGTAGAAGCTCTCTTAAACAACCTCTACTTACCTTATTTGCCAAATTAATCAATGCTTTTTACTTCTTCTATCCAGCTTACTGAAGTCCACAGCATACTGGATGCTTACAGCTAGTGAGATTCTCTAGTACCCGAGTGAATTTCTGTTCATATTTCTTGCTTACCAAAAATCGGGAGTGCTTGTTCCTAAACCTGTTTATACCAGTTATACTTTTATCATAATTATGGAATTTAATAAAACAATATGTAAGCTGGTTGAATATAAGTGCAGACAAAAATGTGTTTATGTAAAGTAATTGAAATACTATGAAAAAACTTGACAAAGGAGAGCCACTAAAACTTATCCAATTTAATTGTAGGTGAAGCAACTGTAAGTGAGTGGGGGAAGAGTCTGCAAACTGCTGGAAGGACGGCGCCCAGTTTACTCCATAAATGTCTTTAGTTTTTCATTTCATTAAAAGTCCGAAATCATTAGATGATGCAGTTTGAATGTGGTTTATAATAGAAATGCCAATCAGTAGACATATGCTAATAAAGGCTGGCCATGTTTCTAAGTCAAAAATGGTCAAATGAAATGTTTCAATGTATATGATTTAGATATAAAATAAATTAAAGATGTATATATAATTTTTATACTGCTATTAAAATGGATCTTAATTTTTTCAGTCAAAAATGTTTTCCTGTCTTAAATAAGATGTTCATAAAATAAAATTCATACATATCTGTTAGAAAACAAAAAGCTTCCATGCATCGGACTTAAATAAAATGTTGAAATTGACTCAAATTTTATATCTGAACACTAGTTAAGTCCTATACACAGAATCTATGAAGACATTGTTTGTATCGTCTATACCATTCCTGCATCTAGAGAAATTTATGTATTATTCAGGTATGTCTTTACTAGGGAAAGTTTTAGATAGACTAAGGAAAAAAAGTCATTATATTAGTTTTGGTTTTCTTCAAAGTATATGGGTTTCTATTAGCAGAATAGCTGATAAATGTTTTAGCCACATAATTTTGGAGAATTTTCCCCATGAGTCCTAATTATCAATCCTGCTTATTATCATCAGTAAAAATTATGAATCTAAACAGGGAAAGAAATGTCCAGATTTAAGACTTTTAATATATAAATATTACTAAATGTAAGACTTTTCAAAAAGTAGCTTTAAACTTCTAGATTACACAGAGTTATTTTAAATTTACATATGAAAGGGAATTCAACTTACAATAATTTTGATATGTTTTTGAGAGATCTTTACTTTGAATTCCTTTTATTCTCAATTTACGTTGATTCTTCTTTTTTTCTAAGAGATTTTCTTTATTATTGATTACTTTGACCAATTTTCTTCGTTCCAAAATATGTGATAAAAATTGTTTGATTTCATTCGCTGATATCTATAAAGAAAAAGATTTTCTCATTTTGTTGTGTAACTTTAAAAACAATAAAATAATAA
>PVKM010049290.1:0-10980 GCA_004027735.1 Carollia perspicillata
TGATACAAGCAGGAATGTGGAAGCCAAGGCAGAAGCAGAGGGCGAAAATTGCCTGGGGCCGCGACAAAGAGATAGTAAGAAATTAACTGAGTCCAAGACAAAAAGTCAACTAGTTAACAGGTGGTCGTCTGGAGCCCTGGAAGCCAGCGGGGAGTTATCAGAGGTCTGGAACAGATAGTCTGAAGTCGGGAAGCCAGCAGGGAGCCAGCAGGGGCTAATGCAGAGTGCCAGCTTCAATCTCTAAGTACACTTTTAATTTTCTACTACAATGGAAGTAAAGGTAAGCAGAACCATTACCCCAGCCTGAAGGCCTCAAGAAAGTCTCCCAAGAGGAGGTCATGCCTGGGATAATTCTCAAAGGTGACTGAGATTTATGCAGAGGAGAAGGGTGACTTTCTAGGCAGAAAGATCTGTGGTGCAAAAGCATAGATGAAAAAATAAAAAGTAAAGGTATGGGGTTCATTATGATGAGAAGAGTAGTTCAAAATATATAATGAAATACCTCATGCATAAAGAGCCATGATATTTTTCCTTCCTGAGAAGACTGGGGAACCTTATTAAGAATTGTGAGTACAGGAGTAACCTATACATATTTGCATTTGAAACCCAACATTCTGGAGCAGTGCTTCTCAACCTTTAGCCTACATCAGACCCACTTGGAGGACTCGTTAAACACAGTTTCCGATTCAGCAGGTCTTGCTTGGGTAAGGAAATATCGAGGGGAACACTATATGAAGTATATGATTGTCTAACTACTGAGCTGTAAACGTGAAACCAGTGCATAGTTTTTAACCAAAGAAAATTGCATTTCTAGGTCCCCAGGTGACACTGGTGCTACTGGCCCCCAGGACAGACTCTGAGGACCATTTCTCTGTATGAGGGTGAGAGTGGAAAAAATGATGCAAGAATAACTCACAAAGACATTATTTTTGAGAAATCCAAGGATGAAGAGCAATAAAATGAGGCTTTGTCCTAAGGTAGTGAATACAGTGGTTGCTAAAAAAAAGGGAATAGATGGGGCAGAGCAGACATTTAGAAGGAAAAGTTGGCCGGCTTGGTGTGATGTATGGATACCAGATTGAGATAAGTCTCTATTGATCTGCAGAAATCCAGTGTGTTTGACTGACTGTCCTTAGGAAATACCAACAGAGACAAGTGCTGGAGGCAGAAATTAGCTGGGAGGCAGCTGGTCACAGTAGTGGCAGAGGAGATGATGTCTGATTCGGATACATTGAATTTGAGATAACAAGGAAGCATCAATATGTAAAAGTTGACAAAGAGGAACTGAATGAGACTGAGTCAGGGTTTAGCAAAAAGTTCCCTTCATCACTTCAGCCACCTGAATAGAAACAGACAAGATGAAAGCAGTTCAAAAATGTCATCAAGGAAAGTGTTTCAAAGAGGGCACTCCACGGAAAAGATTAGAGCCTTGAATCCCTGGCACTTTCTTCAGAAAACCCTATTCTGTGGAACACTGACAAAATTGTACCTTTCATACCTGTTAGATTTCCAGTTTAGGTTTGAATATAGCAAAAATCTTTGGAATGTTACCGTTTTTTGCTAATTTCAATAGCATTCATTCATATCAGTAGGTCAAACAAGGATATTCTTTATTCCACCAGGAAAATTCTGCTTGCAACTTCATTCATTCCTTATACAAGTGTTCAATGAGTATGTTTTCTCTCAAGTGGCTACGTGGTGTGTCATGAAATCCCCTGCTTTTTTATACCTCAACTTATGCAAGAGAGCACAATTGTTAAAAATAATTGCCTGTGGAGCCAGCCTGTCTAAATTTGAACAACTATTAACTGTGTGATTTTTGTCAAATCATTTCAACTCTTAAAGACTCAGTTTTACCATCTCCAAAATGGCGCAAATAATAAACTATGAAAAAGTTAAGATGCTATTTGATGAGGCAGTAGAGCTCTTAGCCTGGTAACTGGTACAGCAAATGCTCGATAAATGTTCCTTTTTATTTATGTTACCCAGCCAAGTTCTGAGGACAGACTTACTCAGTATATATTCAAAAATGAAGTAAAATTCTGGCAATGTGAAAAATGTGAAATATCCAAACTTGTTTTCACCTTAAAAAATTTACCCCTGCATCTCCTGTTCCAGCACTTATTTCTTAGAATTCTTCATGTTGTTCTACAGATTGACATACTTCGACGAAAAGGTCCCTGAAGTCAGAGAGCATGTCATAGAGTCTGGGTTGCACCAGATTGGGTGTGCTAACTTGCACTTACTGTGTGTACACTATATGCTTGTTGACTGCATTCACTTTGTTGTTCCGAGGCTGTACCAGACTCTGAACAGTGTGAACGCTGTGACCTTGACTTATTCCTCGTCATGTTCTCAGTGTCCAGCACTGTGCCTCAGTCACAGCAGATGCTCAATCATTTGTTTTTGAAGGAATTATGTGGCTCAAGGAAAATTTGGATTTGGACTGGATTATGCTGAAAGTAAAAGTGTTTTTTTTTACTTTCACTTAAAAAAATTTAAAGAACGACTAAATAGAGCTCCTTTTGGCTTCCATAGAAAAGAAGATTTATAAAATTGGTTGTGTGTTTTTCCTGCTTCTCTGTCTCCCAGGAAATTTACTCTGTCAAGTTGCCAAGGAAACAGTGACAGCTTAAGTCTGGTAGAGTAGGAAGATGCCTCATTAACAAACTCAGCTTTGTTATTTGGATGCTTGCCTCAAGGAGCTGGTGCTCTGTGATGAAAGATTGTTTCCATTAAGTATTATGTGAAAAGCTGAATGATTTTTTAAAAGAAATTTTGTCTTCTGACTGTTACTCATTCCCAGTACTGTGAAACTACTCACTATGACATGTTACGTAAAAATAAACTTGATTTTCAATGTATTTGAACTATATTAATACTAGGCACAAAGTTTTTAAACATTGATTTAGTCATTGTATAATGGTTAAGGTAGCTGGTCATTAATATGAAGTGTTGATAGCGATTTGCCAGAAAATAAATTTAATGTATTATTTATTGCCTCCTGAATTATTCTGTATATTTTCTTCTTATGTACTGCAAACCTTGGAATATCTAAAAAATTATTGCCTCAAGATGAGAGAGTTGAGTGCATTTTCCTTTAGAAGGATGTTTCATTATTGGTGCATAATATAATGGAAAACACACTGGGCTTGAGGATTTCAAAGTTTCTTTCTAGCATCCACCAGCTGTGTGATCATGGGCAAGTCATTCATTAATTTGTTCATTTGGGCATTCCATAAAGATTTGTTGTGCAAACACTATTGCCTAGAGCCATGCTTTTGAAGTGATACATTTGTATAAAAATGAGAACTGTTTCATCATTTATATAATCTGAGCCTCAGCTTTTTTTAGATATAAAAATGGCATTATGTGTTTTGTTCCTTGTCAGTCATTCATCCGTTCAAAAACTGTTATTGAGCTTCCACTGTGTGGCAAGCTGCTCACTCTTTGTGGGACTCTTGACAATGTTGTTCTTTGCCTTACTTCCCTGGGATTCAGGGTGGTGATGACTTCCAGCTGTTGCTAGTCCCCGTGCCTCAGCATTCCTTTTGATCTACCCATCCACACTCAATAAAATGATAAAATATTATTAATAAATTAATACTAATATTAATATAATAATAAACACAATTTTATTATTATAAAATTAATAAAATACCCTTTTATTAAACACCCTTCTATAGTTTTTTTTTGAGTTTGCCGTTTGTTTCTGGGTGAAACCCTTACTGACTTAGACAGCTAATTAGAGAACGTGTGTCTGAGATTTTGTTGTTTAAACTGAGAGATCTGAATGAAGGGAGCTAACTAGGAAGATGTCTAGGGAATGAGCATCCTAAGCAGCAGGAAAAGCATGTGCAAAGGCCCTGAGACAGGAGCCATATTTGGGCTGCTTTTGACTGGGTGGCATGAGAGACGGTTAATGGCGATAAATGGAATCCATGTCTTGGGCAAAGCCCAATCATCACAGAGCATTGTAGGACGTAGTGATAAGTTTGCATTTTATTCTAAGAATAATGAGAAACCATTGGAAGGTTTGTGTCAGAGGAGTATTTGATCTAATATGTATTTGAATGAATAGTTCTGACTGCTGTTAGGAGAACGCGTAGGGGCAGGGGAGACAAGAACAGATGCACAGTCAACAGAAACAAGCAAGAAGAAATATCATTAACATGGTCCAAGTGATTAGGATGGTATGAATGTAGGTGGTAAGAAATAGTCAAATTCAAGTCCTATTTTAGAGATAGAATTGGCAGGAATTGCTGATGGACTTGGACCTGAGAAAGTAGGTGAATGGTGATGTCACCATAAAGAGCAGTGAGACAGGAACCTAATTTGGAGGAGCGATTGAGATGGAAATCAAGTTTGCTTTTGCAAGTGAAGACTGGAGTGGGCAGTGTGGATTGCATAGGAGAAGATGAGGCTGGTGATATAAATTTACGATTCATCACCATTCATGGTATTTAGAGCCCTGGTATTAAATAAGTGATAGGGAGGTGAAACCAAGAGAAAAAAGGCATTTCAAGGAGGATGGAGTGGTCCACTGTGTCAAATGTGGCTAAAAGATCAAGAAAAATGATAATGGAACAGTGACAACGGGTACTGTTGGCAACCTGGAAAGGTTGCAGTGATGTAGTGAGGAAAAGGCCTGCTTCAAGAGATGGCAGAGGAGGACCATTCTGAAGAACTTTTCTACAAAAGGGATGAGAGAAATGCTTAATTTTGATATTTTGAATATATGAATTATGTCAACTTCTCTATAAACATTAAATACCTTGTCAAATATTTTCAAAGGCCTTGAAACAAATTTTGAAAAGAATCCTTCAATAAAAATGGTTGATATCTTACTACTTTATACTGATTTCTCCGTACTGATACCTTTTTTGATAGGTTGTCTAATGCACTGAAATGTTCTCTAATTGAAATATAATCACTTTCCTCTAAAATTTTTCTAAAGTAGTCCCAAATTATAGTTATACATAAATCAAATTTTAACATACTCCTAGCTGGCAACAACATTGTTATGCTTCAAGTATTTTTGTATTATATAAAGTGACTTTTGGAAAAGTAATACTTAAAAACACAATAGTGATTTTAAATGTGACTTAACAGGTTTAAACATGTTTTGGGTTTTATGGTGTGAGCAATGTTGATTAAATTGAATATTTAAAATTTTATTTTCTTCATTTTTAATGTACTTGACAACCAGGCTATTTTAACATTTTTATCTTGATGATAACTGGCTGATTCTACTCTTTAGGGATAAAAATTAAGATCTGGAAATAGCCTTGAAGGACACCTCCAATCCCAATATTCTCTTCTTTCCACCTCTACACAGAGGAAGCAGGATTTACATCTGCACTTAATGACTTGCTCTAAAAACCACATGATTAATCCCTATAGCTCCAGCATTCAAATTATCTGTCAGGGAAAAATATATCAACTCTTGCAGCACGGGACCATGGGGAGAGGGTGCTGTTGGAAAACCAACAGCGTCAGTGCAGCATAAAGCGGAGTTTATTTTAAACCTGTGTTGGGGTGGTACCCATGCTCCAGGATGCTCTCAAATCTCACTCTGATTGGAGCTCTGACACTGATTGCTGCACTCCTTCAGCAGGGCAACCTTCTCAAGCTTTACAACTGGATTTACAAGCCAGCCTTGGATTACCAAGCTTCCTTCCCAGGAGCAGAGCTGCCCAATACTAAAAGAGACCGACACTACAGTTTGTGTCAAGGATTGGCTAATCTCGCTTAGGTATTTGACACCCTGGAAAGAAGTGAAAGTTTCATTACTTGAAATTTCTTTTTAAGAAATAAAGTTGATTATATAATTAATAGGTCCTAGTTTCTTTGTTTGTTTCTGTGTAGGTGATAACAAGTCATATCATGGAGGCTATGTATTGCTGGTAGTAAGCTGTGAGCAGCAGCACGCGGCCAGGTGCCAGGTTGTGTTGACACACATCTGTAAATTTGACTGGGAGGGAGACAATGAGTCCAAATGTATTTAAAGAGTTCATTACAAACACAGCATTAACAAAGTCACCGTGGTATCAGCTCTCCACATCCCTAAAGAGCCAGGACTAATGTGAGCTAAGTAAGGGGTTTAGGGAACAAAGTTTAAGGAGTCACTCACCCCCAGGATTGTACAACTACCAAACCTGTTCGTGCAAGACTCTTAAGAATGAGATTGCTAGGGCACAACATTTAAGGAGGCACTAAATCTCAGGATCCTGCCAGTGCAGGGTCAGCACTGTATGACCTCAGAACGAGTGCCTCCTTAAATTTTACACACTTAGCACATCACTTGCCTCACTCTAATCCTGGCCCTGGTCCCTGGTCCCACAGGACTACTCTGAATTGGATGGGTCAGATAATAAACAATAAGAGTGATAGGGTGCTCTGTTGACAAGAGCCAATTCCATATTGCACCTAAGCAGGTTTATAGCCTGCAGATGGATCTGGGTTGGGGAAAGGTGAGGTAGAAAGTTCCATGCCTCATTGGTGCCCGGGAGGAGAATGATAAACAGCCATGTGAAAGCTCTTCGTAAGACTGCTTACCTTGTCATGCTCTTGGTGGCTCAGAGGATATTCTGCTATTCTACGGTGCAGCCTTGGCTGATGGCCTGGACGGATATCTGCAGGGTCACCAGGATGCCAGGGTGAAGGTGTTCCTTTACAACTAATGTCGATAACACAGGTTGGGTGTCATACAAGTATGTTTTGTTACCCCACTTCTTCATACCTGCATGATACTGTTATTGGCAGTAAACAAGTTCTTGCAGTGTGGTGAGGAAAATAATTTTCTGACCCACATGGGAGGATGGTGTTCCCCTCCTGACTTCCCACTGTCCCACCTCCATCCATCTCACCATGGAAAAGGTCCAATCTTGTTCTCAGTAGGGTCAAGGCAAAAGCTACTGCCCGGAGTTTCTGCTCCATGTTACAGTCCAGTCCAGTCTAACATCCAGCTAATTTAGTGTGTGTTTCCAGCTGCAGTGCATGGCTATGCTGCAGTATTAGGGCTTCTTCCTGGAGCCTGTGTGTGGAGTCTGCACGGCCATGAGCCACAGGACTATGGAGAGAAAACACATGAGTACATGGGGCAAGTGCATTACCAGGTGGGCAAGAAAGAGTGAGAAATACCTACTTTATTCCCCTGGGATTATATGTCTTGGGCTTCAAAAAGACCAAAAGCTTTTTCAAATTGGTCAGTGAACTTAATGAACTTTCCAAGTTTTCGAGGGCTTCAAATGGGTCCACACCCCCTAGTTAGCCTGCCAGGACTCTGTGGTCCAACACTTCCGCCTAAACCACACTCCCAACAATCTGATACTGGATGGGGGAGGGAGGAGTGTTAGTCCCCTTGATGGAGTGACAAGAAATCCCCTGGGGTGGGAAGCAGTTGCCTTCTAACTAAGGAAACAGGCTTATGCTCCCCACTTTATCACATTCAATGTATGGTTCCCTCTACTCCACTTTTCTTCTTAATAATTAGTTAAATGCCAACAGTAACAATACTGTGTAAATTATGTAAACTTTTAACCTGTTAAGTGAGAAAAGAAATAACTAACTTACAAGGCTTCTATAACCACCTTACAAAGCTGTTTATAATGTGTATAAAGCATTTAAAGAGTGCCTGGCATGTAGTGATGTTCAGTAGTATTAGCTATTGAAACTAAATAAATGTGGTGTATAATATAGTTAAGTAAATTCTGTAACCTAGAAAAAATCGAAGTTTGTTTTGAATGTTTATAATCAAATATTATAGTAGTTATTTAAAAATTTTCTAGGATATCAATGTATTTACTTTTTTATGTTCTCTTTTGTTTTCTACATAAAACATTTAAATAATATTTAAAAATTAAATACAGTAGATACATTTTATGAGGATTTCAATTCTGTTTTGCAGATAAAGTATTCAATACCATCCAAAAGATTGACTCACTTTTAATTATGTTCAGTTTCTCAAAGGATTTATTTATTTTACCTATTAATTTTACCACATAACTTCATTTATGCACATTATGCTCATTCATACCTGAAAATTTTCCTTTTATATCAAAAGATGATGTGTTTAACATGGGTGTCTGTCTAAGTATGACATTCTTTTTCAACTTACACTCAAAATAGAACATAAGCTCTAAAAACTTTTTCCATTAAACAGATAAATGTAGTAACATGTACATCTGTACTCTTTATAGTTTGCTGTAATTCAACCCGTTAAAAGCCATAAATGTCAATTCCATTTTCACAATTCTACTTTTGCTTTATTTTCCTTAGGATCATGACTATTGAGAAAGACTTAAGATTTTAGAAACCTAAAAATTTGCCCAACTTATCTATGATCCCAAGAAATTCATGAAAGAATTTTTAACACTATGATAAAATGCATCAACTAAGTTGCTAAAATCCCTTTTGATCTGAATCAAGTTCTCTATTATCTCTCTAATAATACCATTCGGAATTCTATTGCTAATATAATGTATATGCCTTCCTATGAAGAACAGAAGGTATTCACTCTATGTAATGGCAAGAATCCTTTCACAGAAATAGCACTTACAACTGTGGTTTTCACCACAGTCATGGCAGCAAAATGGGCTGTGTGTTTCTCTTACCTCTTAATCTAATATTTTAGCCATTTTATGACCAAATCTTGTCAATTCATTCCAGAAAACTCTAAAGTAATTTTTAAAATTGTATTTTATCTTTGGATTCAATTTAGGAATATGTTTTATACTTTACTTTTAAGGACATAATTTACTAGATGATTTAATAGGAATGTTAAAGAACACATAATATCAAATAATTCAGGTAGTTTGGTTGTTTATATGTGCATGATGTTGGAATGAAGAATTCTAACAGAATGCAGGCATATTAATTAGGATATTTTAGTTTTTGAGAGCCAGGAACTCTTACAGTTGAAGGCAGGGAGAACATTTAGTTTCGAACATTGCTCAAACAATAAAATCAAGGACTTAGTTAGACTCTACCATTGTACCTTCTGGAATCTTAATTGCCTTAATTCTCTGGCAGGCTCCTACATTTGAAGCAATTTTTATGTACCTTTTTTGGAGCTAGAGTTGGGGAGTGGAAAGAGAAGTTCCTCGAAGGGGTAGCTTGATAGGTAAAGATATTATATATGATATATCCATTACAGAGAAGACAACTTAATTTTTTGTAATTTTCTTGTCATTTATGGCCCTAATAAAATATGTATGTAGAAATTCATCACCCATTGAGTTCCCATTGAAAGTCAGCTTTTTCAAATGGAAACTCTCATCCCGTGATCCTTCCTTCTCTCTGGGGCCCTGCCTTTGATGTTTTCTTCACATGCTCATTTGAACCCCATATTCATTGTTAAGATTCCCCATTTTTAAGATAACCAGGGAAATGATGTGATTAAGTCCCAAGTGAACTGGTAGCATAAATCTTTTTACTGATATCAAAGTGTTTCTCATAAGTATGTAATTTTCTTTTCTTTCTATCTTCACTCAGTTATGTTTTATATTTGACTTTTTGCTACAATGGTATTTCCCCAGGTTCTTCAATCCTATACTTACCAGAACATACAAGAAGATCATACATGCAAGAAGTGACCAGAGTCACACAAAAGAAACTTTTTAGCAAATAGTGTGATTCTTCAATGTAGTCCCAAACTCCTATCCAGCAGCCTTTGAGCAGACAGGATTTTTCCTCTGTTTTTTTTTATTTTTTTTTTCATTTTAGAGGTGTGGGAACATGACTTAAAAATGAAAACAGTGGCAAACATTAAAATCCTGAGAGATTTTACTTAAAACTCTGGAAGTGTGGCTTTTTTTTGCCAGTCGTATGGTTAGAAGTCCTGAACCAAGCCCTAAAATGATTGGGCTGAGCTGTCACTGCCCCTATAAACAGCAAGCATGTTCTCTGCCTTGTCACAGCATCACTTCTCCACTGGTGGCCTCTGTGACAGCTAAAGTCACTACTGAGGCACAGTCTTTTGTGCTTACTGAGTCAAGGTTAGACATCTATCCTTGTAAAGAAGAATTAATCTATCTACATCTGTTTACGTTTTCACTTTATGTATAGTAACAGATGGACTACAGGTAATTGAAAAATTTCTGTAGGTTCAGCATTTTCTGTGGGATTAATATTCTTGGAAGTGTTGTAATACAATTTTATTAAATTTTCCCTCATCTTTTCTGCACTTACTTCAGCTTCTCAGAGAACGGAACATCTGCTCTCTCTCCTAGAGCCTCTTCTTTGCATATTTCAGGAATAATTAGTGTATTTATATATTTTTGTTTTTACAGATTGTACAGAGTTGGAGAAAATAATCTACATTTTTAGATACAGGTTGTTTGTATAGCATTTGTTTAGCAAGATGGTCAAAAAAACAAAACAAAACAAATATAGCAGAGTGCCCTAAGTTTGTAGCTTAAAGAAAATATTACACTGTGGGTCTGGGAAATTCTCCATGCCTTTGAGTAGCATTTTACAATCAACACTCTCCCCTTTTCAGGATATCGAATCCTTAACAGGAGGTCTGACTGGTTCTAAGGGGGCTGATCCACCGGTAAGTTAGCTTCTTCATTAAATTTAATTATTGATGGATTGAATTATGTACACACCAGATCATCAGACAGTTACTTGTATGTAATTTGTCATATAGGTAACTTTTTGAAATATGTAGTTATTGCAGTAACTAATACAAAAATGTGAACTTGCTTGTGATGTCATTGGGTATTTTTAAAAGTTTTAGTAACTTACAAAATTCACTTCCATGTATTAACTCTAAAAATAAGATAAAGGCTTCATTAGAATATGTAAATACTTTTATGTCCTACTGATGGGCTATATCACAAGTTAGAACATTTGGAGTTTGAGACCTTATCATTCTAAATGTGAATGCATGATTTGGGTTGCAATACACTTTGAAGTTACTGAGAAAAAATATTTTTTCAACCCATTTAACCAACAGTATTGATTCTTGATATCACT
>PVKM010049291.1:0-10975 GCA_004027735.1 Carollia perspicillata
GACTTCCATAGTTCAATTTTCTGTGTTCTGGTTGTGTTATTGTTTATAAATATTTGTTGTCCTTAATCTTGGTTGTGAGAAGAGGTACAGTGTTTCCACCTACGCCTCCATCTTGGCCAAAGTCCCGACATTCACTTTCTTAAACTAGGGGGACTACATCTGTGTCCAATTTCAAAGAGATCCTCTGTATCTCTGGTTTAATAGAACCATTTAAAAACAGTCAGCATCTGCTCAACAAAACAGTGGGTAGCTGTGCACGAGTCCCGCTGACCTGTGCGTGCTGACCTGTGCGGATCTCTACCGTACTTCCGGAAGTAAAAGAGCCAAAGCATGGCACAGAAGAAGTGTTATATGCTTATTTCTCTTTAAAACAGAAAGGAAACTATGCTAATATGTGCACGGAAATTTTTAGAAGGACTCGAGAGACTGGCAATAGCGTATGGGGGGCGAGGGAAAGAAACTAGAGTCCGAAATGGAAACGAGACCTTTCCTTGAGCACCTTTCGAATCGGCCTGAATGATCTTCTGTGTGCATGTAGTTCTTTCAAATTGAAATTAGTTAAAAAATAAAAAAAGATCACACTCATTAGAAAAGCCACTATTTTTAAAGTGGCTGATCTTCTAGGGGCTGCAGAGACAGGGCTGGACTTGTCTCCCTCAATGCGCCCCGCCCCGTCCCGCATTCACAGGTAATGCACATCCTTTCTTTTCCCGGGTCACAGGCTGTCCCCACCCTGTGACACCTGGCAGTCGCCAGCACTGGAACACTCACTTGGGCTCATGAGGAGGTCCGGACTGGTCGACCAGCTTGAACTCGGCAGCAAAGCCATGGGAGCGGGCGTATTCCAACAGGCCACCCACGGGGTTGGTGTTCAGGTATTTGACGAGCTCGCCAATCCTCCTGACCTTGTTGGGCATCGCAGATTCCAAGTTGTCAAATGATTCTGTGTTGGTACTTCCGGGCTGAAAGAGAATTAGCCAAACCAAGAGGGACCGACCATAAACACTTAAGGAAACTGAGGGGTTCACAGGCGATCCTACGCCATCCTGCTGCTAGAAATGACCCGTATCTTTCGAGTAGGGAATGGCCCCACCTGGTTCTCGGAAGGTGTCGAGTTGGTCGCCTCCCCGTGCAGGGCCTTCATGGCTTCCTCCGCAGCCATCTGCTTCGCCACTTTCTTGCTGGGGGCACTCGCAGTGGGGAAAGTGTGGTTTCCCATTGCAACGCAGTACTGGAACCTGGCAGGAGATGAAAGGAGAATTGAAATGGCTTCGACTGAAGAGATTTACCTAGCCTTTGTCGGTTGCCATCCTTTAGGACTTGCCATTTCCTTGCACACATCACCTCTGTGCCTTGGCTCATGCAGCCACTTCTGCCTGGAAGAGCTGGTGCCTCTCTCCCTCCTCCTGCCCCTGTCTCTCTGAGCCTCGCTGACCCCTACTCAACACTGAGCATCAGCCTGGAGTCACCTCCTCCAGGAACCCTTCTCTTGCACATGTAAGCCTGCAGAGCCTCAGAGCAGGGCTTGTCACACGTATGCCCAGGTCTTGTACCGTTCTGTCCCACCACCAATAACCTCCAAGCTGTGTCGCTCCCAAGCGCTTGTTCCCTGCTCTGCCCTTTGAATTCCCAGTCCCAGAATCCCTGCCATGCTCTCAAGGCCCCCCCATCTTCCATACTGAAAACAGGAGTGAACGCTCTGTGAAATAATCTGCCATCTCTGAGGAGGCAAGGAGGAACTGTATCTCTCTCTTTTTTGAGTAAACCTCAGCAGAGATACATGATACAAGAGATGTACTTGGGGTCATGGGCAGGGCCTTCTCTGGATAGGAGGCGGAATTCACAGGAGCTCCCCAACTTGTGCACACACTCAAGCAATGTCGTGACGGGGTTCTTCCCAGAAAAGAAGGCAGCTGCTGAAGGGGTGGTGGGCTGGGACTCTGCGGTCTGGAGAAAATAAGAGACAAAGAAAAACAAAAACAACTAAGAAAACATTAGCTAGTCCATCAGAGCAGAGGAAGGGCGACGGGAGAGTTTCCCTTGGTCAACTACACGTGGAAGTCTGGTTTTCGGAAGAAAGAGGGCTGTGGGAATTTTCTAAGCATTACAGGAAAGGGTGAGTTATTCGAATGCTCTGGGTCTCTTTTCTTATCTGGAGATGGGACTTGATCTTTAATGTCTCGTTCAACTCTGCAGTCTGTAGGTCTACTTGGTCGGGGGTGGGGGAGGAGGGGAGCCAGGCATGAGCAGGTGAGGTGGGCTGGTGGGAGCAGCAGGCCGCTGACACGGAGATGAGGAATCAGCCGGGAGGCAGAGATTGCCTCAGGACGGCCAGCCCAGCCCTGACCCTTCATGGACACAGAAAAGCAACCGACGCCCTCGGAGGGCGGGACACGCACCTTCCCCGGCTCGCTCTCAGTGGGGCAGCAGTACGCTTCTTCCGGTCTTCCCCCGTCCTTGGCTTTCGCTTCCTCCAGCAGGACTGTCATGGCTTTCATAGCTGCATCCTGCTTGGCCACTTTCTTGCTGCCAGCTTCAGCTGGGGGAAACTCTCGGCCATTGATGACAACTTGGAATTTAAATCTTGATGGAAAGTGATTAGATGTGTGAACACTAGTCTAGGCCTCCCTTTTGCCCTCTCCAAAGAGATCTTCACCCTGGAACTCCTGCTACTCTAAGGGGCTTTTTGGTCTGTGGCGGAGACGGAAGGTAGGCCAAGGGACTCCTGTCCCCTGGAGGCTCGGCCTGTTCCTCCTTTTTGGAAACAAAGCAGCCAGTGGCTGCCTCCCCATAGCTCATTAGAGCAACCACAGCCACAGGTGATATGGAACCAGCTCAGGGGACACCCACTGTCTCTCATCTCTCCGCAATGAGTCGAGGTCAAGTCTGTACAAAAAGGATGAGGTAAAACCGCCACATTACAGTCTTGTTAGCAACCAGAAAGCCTTCACCCTAAAGCAACTGTGGTAGGCTGTCCACCCCGAGGGCAGCGAGCCATGGCCTTGCGGTGCGGCCTCACCCACCCCTGCCCCGACACCTGCCACTCCTCGGGGCCTGTTCTTGTCCCCAACCCGCCCACTGAGACGCACTGCTCGCTCGTGGTTTGAGTCACTCTAAAGCTCTGTCGTCTGACGCCTGAGAGGAAAGGAATTTCCCTGTTAGGTAGAGAACCAAAACACGCTTGTTCTAGGCCTCTGGACTGAACTTAGACTTCCTTTGTTCAAGCTTTCAAATTTGTTCAGCTCTTTGCTCAACCTGGGATTTCATTTAGAAAAGTAGGTCAAATTTCTTATTTCCTGGGTCTTCTGAAATATTTGAACATTGGCATCAATGTTTCCTATAGCTGGAGTCCAAAGAAAGGTTAGCCACAAAACCCACTGCTCTCCCCAACCCTGGGGAGGGGGCCGAGGAAAGAGAACGGCAGCCGCCCAGTGTTCACCCCAAACAGAAATCAACCAGCCCCGGCCCCACTGGCTTCTGGACAGACACACCCCCTTACATAGCAGCTCCCCCGCAATGACACTGCAATGACACTGCTGTGTCATTGAGACAGTCGCAACAAGGGATAAAGGTCAAGCTGGGAACCCTCGCCCTTAGAAGACGTCTAGGTTACTCTCTCCTGTCCTCACTAGCTGGGGCGCACCATCACTCAGCTTCAGCGGGTTCACCTTTCTGCTAGGCCCTGCAGCGGCTCCTTCTGGGACCACCTGTCTTCCTCAATCTGTCCGCTGGCCTGCAGGAGCCTGGCCAGCTGTCTGAACGAGGGAATTTCTGATTTCACAGCTTAGGAGCAGCAGCAAGTGCTAGCCCAGCCATCTGTGCAAAGGAAGTGTGTAAAATCAGAAGCAGCACCTCCAGGAGGCAGGCAGCTGTGCCCGCTCTACGCTGCCCTTTCCCTACAGGGCCTGGGGGTGGGTCTGAATCCGCACAGCTCGCCCTTGCTCTGGGTGTGCAGCCTGCCCCAACCCATCTGTTCCTGCACCCTCTCTGGGGACTTAGTGTAGGGAAAGGGGGAACGGCACGTGAAGAGATGCAGGAAGGGAGCCAGGTCTCCATTACCTCTGGCCTTAGCATTAGCAGGCAGACACGATACTGATGCATGAAAGCCAATCCTCTCCCAAGAAGCTTCATTTTAGCCAACAGGGTCAACCTCCCCCTTCCTCAGCCAAGATCCTGGCTAGTCCGCGGTCTACATTCCCTGCTCAAGAGCTAGAGGAAGGGCCAACAAGGGTGCTTTAGCCAAAAGGCAGAGAAGAGGAGGGAAAAGACAGGGGCCACCACGCGGCACTGTCACAAGGCAGCAGAGACTGCGTCAGGAGCCAGAGCGCCCGACCCCAACCCTAGGCACAGTTCCTGGGGTCTCTTACCGAGGTTCATGGGGTGGTCCACTCTGCTCTATGAGGTTGAACTCACAGGTCTGACTAGCGAACTGAGCATACTCTAACAGCCCGCTGATGGGGTTCTTCAGCTGGCACTCTGTCAGTTTCTTGTAGGGTGAACACCGCGGCAAGCCATGACTGTAGAAGGAGGGCATCTCCATGATGGCTCGGAACTCACCTGGGGCTGCGTGGATGCTATTCAAGTCATCTGGGATGTCATCTGTGGCCCACTGGCCATTTTCAAAGTCAACATACCCTGTTTTTGAGGGGCCATTGTCACGGACAGGTGGTTTCGGTTTTATTGGTTCTGGTGTGACATCTTGCCCACTTTCTAACTTTATGACTGGTTCTTGCCCATTCTCCAAGTTTTCTGTGATGACACTGTTCCAGGCATCTGGCACCGGTGAGTCACAGGGCGGGAACTCTGCGTTTCTTTTGGTCTCAGGGATAGCAGCTTGAGTGGTCTCAGGGACACTGTTTGTATTTCTCTTGACCTGTATCCTCTCCCGCTTCTTGTCAGTCAAATACCATATCGGAGGGGTTGTCCCTTGCCTGTAGACATCCCCCTGCCTTTCCAAGTCAATCAGCACGGTGTTGACATCTCGGGCTTTCGTGAGGCCGATATTTTTAGCCAGATTCAGAGCAGAGGACTGGACCACGTTGAACAGGTAGTTGCAGACCTCCTCCTTGATCTCAGCCATGTCCACAGGCTCAGAAGGGTCTTCCAAGCCAGACGTGGGGTCTCTGTCTTCAGCTTCCAAACTGGGGTCTGAGTTTGGAGCTGCCTGGCTACACCTGACTGCTCCCGATGGTTGGCTGTGCTGGCTCCAGCGAGGAACCGAGGCTGCCAGGCTCCACAAAGGTGGCCTTCCTGCCTCCTGATGCAGCTTGCCCTTCTTTGCCAGGGAGTATAAGATGCGATTGATTTCCTTCTTGGGGGCTTGGAGCTTCCCAGCCAGATCCTGAGCTGTGGTGACCTTCCCTTCGCCGAGCTCCTGGAAGAGCTCTAACACCCTTTGCTCCTGATCCTGGAGGCCGATCTGCAGGTCCTGGAAGTGTGAGGAAAGCCTGTCAACACCTCTCCATGGTGGAATCCTGCCACGTGGGGAAGGAAGCTGGAACTCTCTCTGGAGCGCCTGACTTCTGAGAGGTGTGCCCCTGGGGACACGCCAGATCTCCAGTTGCCTGTCTCTGGCAGGGGGTCCTGGAAACCTTGGCCAGAATTCAGGGAGGGGCAGTGGCAGTACTGGTGCCTGCTTTCCAATTAGGGGTACTTCTGGGAGCTGCCCCTTGAGAAACTCTATTTGCTGGAGCTGGAAAGTATTAGGATAAGATCCTGGCCCCAGCTGCTGGTGTCTGTGCTCATAGCCTTGAAGTGGGTTGGGGTGGTATCTGTTCAGGAAAGGCCCCTGAGGAACAAGATGGAAGAGAAAGTGAGTTAGGACCGCAGCGGTGAGCCAGGCCCTGCAGGTGGAGGGGCAGGGGACGTGCTGCACCTGATGGGACAGCATGAGGGGAGCTGGGGACCCAGCCAGGGGGGCCTGCCCACCTCGTAAGCACTGCCTGTTGGCCCACCACAGGGGAGAGAGGCGCAGGAGGCGGAACACAGAGCCCCCAGCAGCAGCGTGGCCTCTCCAGCAACCTAACTCGTTCCTTCCCCTTTGGCAGAATTTTAGGGAGCTGAGAATGAATCTTCCCACTCGTCAAAACAAAAACAGGAGAATAACCTAAACTGCAAAGGGAGGGGGGGCGTGCAGGCACGGGGGAGCGCAGAGTGGCCTGCAGCACAGACCCCCGCCTCTGACTCCTTTGGATGATTAGAAAACAAACGACCGGAAGCCCGGGCTCGGTTCCGGGCTCGGTCTCGGAGACTGCAGCAGAGGAAGCCTCTGCACCTGAGGAAGGGCAGCAGGAACGCACAGGTTCACCTGCCGGTCTCTGCCAGAATTTGGTTTTAGGGCAGCTGGAAGATTCCTTTTAAAAAAAGGCACCCTGATCTCCTACTTGGTGTGGAGCTCAGGCTCAGAAGGGACACTGGGCCCTTCCTCCTTTCTCCCCAAACCACCCAGGTTCTCCAGGGCCAGGGGAGCTGGCAGGGCCTCTTCCTGGGAACCCCAGCCCCACGCTCCCACACTCCCTTAGCTCCCTGCGTCGTGTGTCCTTCAGAACCCAGGTCCACAGGGCACAGGCACACCACGTCCTCACAAACTGCCACACAATCAGTTACCAGGACAGTGAGCCCTGGTGACCCCTCCCCCTCTCCCTGGTGGGGGTGGGGGCAGGAGATACATAGGGGACCCAGAGTGGGCGCTCAGAAAATACTTCGCTGCCTCCCTCTGGGGCTTGCAGACCTGTGTGTGCCTGCGGGTGGAGGTGGGGCAACAGCTGGGAACAGTGTTTCTCCACGACCGACCGACCCTTCTCTGAATCTCCCGAAGGCTCCAGAGGACCTGCAGGCAGCTGTGCCCCCTTTTCGATGACTTCAGCCTTCTACCCCGCCGCGGCCCTGCTGCAAGCAGGGGATTTCAGCACTCCTGCGAATCCAGCCCACGGCGCCCTGGCTGTGGGACTCCCGGATGACCGCCACCTGGACCCTTCAGCCACGTGACTGGCTGGTCTAGCTTCTCACTCAGTCTCACCACTAACTTTAGCCGTGGCTACCACCAAACCGCAAACCCTGAAACTCTTTCCCAGGGGTCAGGAAATTTTTCCTAGAAAGGGCCAGACGACTCTTCAATTGTAGCACAAAAGCAGCTGTCCCCAATATGAAAACTGTTAGACAAGGGTCTCAAAGTCTAGGAAATTCTCAGTGTTATTTCTTGCTAAATGTTAAAATGTAGAATATTTTGCAGATAGGACTGTAAATAGGAAGAGCAGACAGGAACTCAACTGGGATGAAAGTAGCCAACTGCAAAGAAGAAATTAACATGTAATTGACCAGAGTATACAAGGAATGGCTAAGCCTTCCTTTGGGAAGGCAGAGCTTCTGATATGAATCCAGCCTCCTCTGCTTGTTGGAAGTATAAATAAAACTATGTGGTGACAACCACTTTCGAACAGACCACCCTGAACCCCCAGAGCTCAGTAACAAAACTTCATTTACACAACAGGCAGAGAGGGCTGCACTTTGCTGACTCACGCTGTTTCTCTGACAGCAACTTCCCTCTTCCTACAATTTCCTCTCTCTCCTCACATGACCCCATGGAGCTGCGGGTCAGCCAGTCCCACTCAACCCCATTCTGGTTTCACACACCTACTTGCTCAGCCTGGAGGTCGTGGTCAGTTCCCTGATCCACCCAAGCAAGGCCCACTGTCCCCTTTTTCTGTTCTAAAGGGTCCACATGGTGCTGGGGAAGGACACTGACGAAAGGGGCCACATAATTTCCTCCTCTTGAACTTCAGGTTTTCACTTCTTCAGTGGTCAGTTCGGTGCAGCACTGCTTCACTGTGGACTGAGCTGTTTCCTTTAACAATTCTCCTCCCGTGGTTTGGTGACAGCATCGAAGGCCTCCTTTCACCTCTCTGACCTTTGGTCCGTCCCCATCCCTTTCCTACCCCTTACACGTAACTGGTCCCGAAGGCTTTGTCGCAGGGCTGCTCTGTCCTTTCCCAAGGGGATTTCATCCGCTCCCTCACCCTAAAAGAGCCCTCTTAAGAAACTGTTCCCATTGATCATCTCCAGCCACCGTGTTACGCTGAAGCTTAAGAGTGAATTTGTAAATGCCTAAATAATCTGCTCACTTAGCTACCCTGCCATTTCCTCAAACGCCACATAGTCCGACTGGATGAATCTTCCCCCCACCCAACCCCTCCTCCTGCTGCTCTTATTACTGTTAAGGGCACCCTTCTCCTTCTAGTCATTAAGGCTAGAAACCTGAGTCATCTTTGCTGCCTGCCTACCTTTCTCCGAGTCTCCAACATCTAAAAGTCAGGTAGTTGCCAAGTCCCGTGTTGTCGGCCACCTCTGCATTTTCCCTTAAGTGTGCTGCCTCCAGCTCTAGCCCCTCCTTACCTCTCACCAGGGCCACCCACCCAGGACAAGAGCCTCTTGGCTCTCCGCCCTCCACATTCCAACCCAGTGGGCCTGCTTCGCCCTCTCCCACCACCTGCTGCCGAGTCCAACCTCTTCCTGACAGATCTCCTTAAACGCTTTCTCCGGGAGACTCTGCCTCATCTCCTCCGGCTTCCTGTCTTTGAACTCCTCCTACTCGGCTGTGTTCCACTGCTTACTTTACCTTTTATCATAGCTACTAATGTTTTTATATTTCATTTTATTTTTGTTATTTTTTAATCCTCACTTGAAGACATTTTTTTCACTGCTTTTTAGAGAGGGGAGAAGGGAGAAAGGGAAACATCAGTATGAGAAAAACTGATCGACTGGCTGCCTCGCATTTGTGCCCGGACCAGGGACTGTATGTGCCTGGATCAGGGATCAAATCTGCAGCTCAGGCACGAGCCCTGACTGGGAATCGAACCTGCAGCCCTTTGGTTACAGGGTGATGCTCCAACTAACTGAGCCACACCGGCCAGGACAGCTACTGATTTTGTAAATGGCACACACAGATTGTAGTATATCTGAAAGGTGATTAACCACAGTAGGTGCCCTAGAAATTGCTCCCCATAGTCCCTACATAATATTGATGGGGGCTCCGTCAGCTCCATGGCATGCTTCCGGGGGGAAGGACTATGCATGCTTCCGCCATCGCCGCACCCCCAGCACCTGGGAGAACATCTGGCACAAAGCTGGTCCCAAGCCGACATCTGTGGAATGAACGGCTGCACAAACAAGACATCCCTCTGCACGCAACCCTCCCCATGCTGCGCACAACCGCGTCCCCGCCACACTGCCGGGGGCCAAGGCGTGTGTGCGGACCCGGAGCCTGGCTCTGGGAGCTGACTAGGAGGGTTTCAGCGCTTTTCTCATTAGTTCTTAGAGTGACCTTGGTCAAAAGAACTGTTTCAAAGTGGCTAAAGTCAGTTCCTAGCTAAATGCTTTCTAGATTTAAACTGCTTTTACCTGCAAAACATTCGCAAGTTCATCTACATAAAAACAGTAGAATAAATCATGACAAATTCATGCTTTGGAAAAGTACTCACAGTTTTTTTAAAAAAAAGTGTTGCGATCTATTTGTATTCACCTGGAGAAAATTTAAGAATGATATAATGGTACATTAAATGACAACAAAAGAAGCAAGCTGCGGAGGAACATTCGCGCTGTAATCCACCTTTCTGTAAACAAAAGAAAAACCCCACAAAGACGTGTGTGCACAGGCTAGAATGAGCACAGAGAAAAGAAGGCTGCGTTTGTTAACAACTGTTATTTTAGGGAAAGATTAGAGGGAGATTATTAATTTTTTCTCCCCCCTCCCCCACACCCAAGGCCTCTGAGAGCCAAGCTAAGCCACCACTTGAAAATAACTGCCGTTTGGAGATTTGCTACACGGGAGTGAGAGCACGAAAGTGGGCAACCAACTCACGGCGAGGCGACTGTTCCCTCAACACCCCTACTCACTCACTTGATGCCTATTTATCGTGCAAACTGTAACAGCCACTCCGCACTTGCTGCCTGCCCTGCCGAACTGCACTTCCATCCGGTCTCTCGTATTTGGGATCAAGAGATGAGCCCCCATTTTCACCACACGGGCTCCGCAGGGTAATGTGCTAGTAGTGTGAAAACTGCTCTTCCTTCAAGGCAGGATGTCTCTAGCTCTTTCACAGCAGGGAGCTACGTCTATGCGCACACGTGTATGTGCATATATTGTGCGACTGTACAGTTACAATCGGAGGCAGTTATAAGGCTGTATGTGCTTTGACTCTATGCAGTCAAAACTCAGACTTAAACACTAAAAAGGGTAAGTTTCAGTGTACATTAAATTTACCTGATTTTTAAAGACATATATATATAACATACGAAGTGAGCTGTCATACAAATAATATAATAATTAATAAATAGCAATAGAGTATAAACTGTTTCCCATACTTGCAATTGTAAACCTACACTTGCCCGCTCCGGTGGACATCTCTGTTCTTTACATACATATGCGTGCACACACGTACATGTGTTTTATATACAGGGGCTGGCATAAATAACACCCCTTTTTATAATGAAATCGTGTGTTACACAATGATAAGCATGCAATTCTGTAACAGAACAACATCACGCTCAAGCACACCATATGACATTTCAGGTGAAATGTTCACATCCATATTATTATCCTACCAACCACACTCAAGTACCCTATGCCTGTGTATTTTTGTGGGACCCTGTATACTTTTTTAAGTGGAGATAAATTAACAAACAGCAAAACGTACCCTTTTCAGTGTATAATTCTGAGACTTGACTGCGTAGAGTCAGAGCACATACAGCCTTATCACTACCACCGCAATCAAGACAGATCGTCTCCCTCGCCCTCTCCCAAAAACGTGTCCACTACTCTGCAGTCAACTCCTTCCGCCTCCAACCGGACCCCGACACCCACGTCTGAGTGCTGCCCTTACGGCTTTCTTTTTTCCAGAACGAAGCTAAGGGACGCGCACAGCACGCAGTCCGTGGCTCCGCGCAGAGCACTGCGGTTCACCCATGCGGCCGCATCCCC